>ML781114.1:41188-62438 GCA_009831015.1 Picea engelmannii | reverse complement strand
ATATATATATATATATATATATATATATATATATATATATATATATATATATATATATATTGATGAAACGGGAAGATACATCCACATAGTTCATATAAATTACAACCATCTCGAAAAGGGTCATCACACAACACTTAAAAAAAAAAATCCCATCAAAAGTGGATAATGGAGATTATTAAAATCCAAAAAATTATGAACCGCATGGATTATGAGTTGGTAATTAATCCACATGGCTTGGTAATTAATCCACGTGGCTTCCAACTTATTTATTCAATATTTGAATTTGTTTCTAAAGCACCTCTTCATGAGGAAAAAGTATTAATACAATATAATTCTCACACATTTCTCCATGATACCAAAAACCCTACTTCCAGTGAAAAAAACAATTCCAGTCAAAAAAACAAGTTGTGTAGATGTCAAAAAATAAGTTCATGTGTATATAATGAATAACTGCTAAAACACTATACCATTTATACCACACAAAAATCATTGGTTTTATTTTTATGATGATGAATCAAAATGATAGAAAGCCAACAATAAACTTATATTACTAATAATTATTAAATGAATTGTTTATAATTATTAAAACACATATTCGGAAAAGGCCTAACGATTATGTTATTCACATTACAAGCATGACATCAAAATTGTTTAACGCAATGCAGATAACATGTGATGCTCATGAAAACATTCAGAGAAATAGATTCAAATCTGACAGAAAAATAAAGAGATTGAATTTCAAGGAAGCTATTATCAATCCGACTAAAGATGAGTGTTTATGATCCAAAATGGATCCTAAGATGCTCAAATATCAAATTGCTCAAATTCTTAATAAAACAACATGATCGCGAAGTGATCGTCGCAATCTTTCTGGCAATGCAAACGGATCAAAAAACAGATGTCGTATGATAAAGTTATGGCAATTGAAAAATTTGATCTTCTCCAGCAAAAGTCAAAAGGTGACATGCCAGTGGAAGAGTTGGACATATGGCATTCTGTGAACAAGACACATGGCAGTGACAGAATTATACATGTATCAAAGTACATGTGGCAGTGGATGGTGACTCGACAAGTGACTTTGTTAATAGCATGTGGCAATTTTATTTAATTTTATTTAATTAGCATTTATTTGTTAATGTGCCTTAAAACAAAGTCATGCCAATGCATATGAAGTCAACCCATATCCAAAGTTTATCTCCATAATATATGGCCATTAAATACCATTATCTATAATATTCGTTGACCATATATTTCAAAAGGGGCAACAAATATTATATACTAGCATACCCCCTAAGCRGGCGAATGGGAATGCCGAAGTAATTCGAGGGAGGTTTTATATTATGTTGTTAATTGGGATTATACAGATATTACAATTAAAATGATTGTATTTTAACTTCGAGGGAGGTTTTATCTTAATGTTGTTAATTGTGATGATAAATATATTTTGATTAAAATGATTGTATTTGAAGTTGGTTCACTATTTTGATGATGTTGGGCTCATGCCCCCAAGGTGTCTCAACTTGTATAAAGGAAACATGGAACGGTTCACCACTATGTCCATTGAAAAAAAAACAACAACAATTGGCATTGCAACCTTTTAACTCAACCCTTTATGCACACCTACACAATGTACCCACTACCAACCATAAGTAAAGACCTTACATAAAGCTCCTAAAGCACCATCTATATTCCCTTTGTGCATGTCTCTAAACACATGTTTTTATTTATTATAATTAACTTAATTATTTTTAAAAGACATCCATGTTCTTCATGAAGTTGTTATTTTTCTCAACATTACTTAGTATACTAATTGGTTGTGGATAGGTCATCCAAATTATTGGTGAAGCTATGCATTTTATTCAACATTGCTTACTCGAAGTCATTTTTAAACGTTATCCATGTTATTGACAAAGTTGTCAAATTTCTTAACTTTTCAGTGATAATAATGTGTTTATATGTAATAAAACTCATTAAACCCACTTTAAGAACCAATGAGATACAACCAATATAATTTCAACATTCCCCTCATACCTAACTTCTTCTCCATGTTCAAAAGGTTAATTGTTTTATGTAGTGTATGCAGTAGATATTAAGTTTACGTCTGTAATAAAAGGGGACCCTCCAAGCACAAGACATGTAAATTTTATTACTGAGGTCTGCACTTGGGGACCTTGAGCTAGTGTCGCCAGAAGCATCAACATATCTCAATGAAGGCGGTGAAGAATTGGACACGTTAGATATTTGAAGGATTGAATTATCTTCATAATCATAACCCTTGCATAATTCATAGAGATCTAAATTGCAACAATATATTCGTGAATGGTAATATTGGTGTTTTGAAGCTCGGGGATCTGGGTTTTGTCACTATCATGGAAACTGATCATGTTGTGCACACTATCATTGGTACATTGAAATTCATGGCTCCATAATTATATGAAGAGAATTATAATCAACATGTAGATGTTTATTCGTTTGGCATGTGCTTACTGGATATGGTTACTATGGAGATTCCTTACAGTGAGTTTCATAATGTTTCTTAGATTTATAAGAAGGTGAGCTTTGGTATAGAGCATGCATCATTGGCAAAGCTTTTTTATTCAAAAATGAGAAAAATTATTGAAAAATGTTTGGTGGTAGTGTCAGTGAAGCCTTGTGCTATAGAACTTATGATGAGCTCTTTTTATAGGACTCCAAGTGAGCACCTAGTACATCTACATGCTAGACTGTCCACACTCTATCGAAATGAACTTGTATAAGAATATTTTGTGTTTTGCTACAATTTTGTGTAGTTTAATGCAAAACAAATCACATAATGTAGTATGTAATTTCTAGAGTAAAGTGTTGCAATTATGTACTAAATGTTAACCTAAAGTCTCGAGTATAAACTATATATAAAAATGCATAAATCACACTCTAGGACTCTCGGATTTAAGAATATTACATACAATTTTAGATGATAAAGTAATCAAATATGAATACAAGTGAAATTAGCAACAAGGATACTTATATCTATCACTTCAAAATATTTTAAAGTAATAGTTGTATGTAGACCAAAGATAAAAGCTAAAACAATTATAAAATACATGAAACTTTAATAAAATATTACTTATGCATAGTCTAAAAACAAAATAGAAATGAAAATGGCGACTCCACTTTTTGAAAAGTTTTAGTAGAATTGGATTGATCTAGATGTTAATAACTACTAACAATGTCATATGTGTAAATTGAAGGCTTGAAAACCCTTTTAAAATAAATTGATAAACAAAAATTGTGATATATTAGTCCTATCCATTACACTCCAAAGTATAATTGAATTATAACACATGTGCTCTTCTAGACTTTTAACCAATACCAGGGTTGAAAGTTTTGGTTGACTATGACACTTTATACTTGGCTTCCAGACTTCACATTGAAGTCCTTCAGGTTCTAGGGGATTCCAGAATCATTATAGAGTGGTTGAACAACAAGGGAGATCTCCAAGATATCTCCCTCTTGGCTTGGAAGGACATAATTAAACTGCTTCAGCCTACCTTCAAAAAGCTCAGTTACAATCATATATATCGTGAGCACAACAAATATGTTGATCATCTTTCAAAGATAGCGCTACATAAAAAAGTGGGAATCCTATCCTACAACTACTAGATAGATGGGAATGAGGGTCCCCCACTCTTTCAAACTCTTTTTTAAGATCAGTTTTGTTTTTCATCTTTCCTCAACGGACTTCATCGATATGAAAGTTGGAATTTTTTACTAATCATAGGAATTTTTTCTATATTTTCAGAAAAAAAACATATCTTTGAAAGCTCTCTCCTTATCTCCTAGTACCCCTCTTTATTTATATTTTTCTCGACATATCTCCCATATGAACTATCATCTTTTGCTAGTCGAAAGACAGATATAGACGAAAGTTATATTTCTCCTTTCTTATTACTATTTCAGCAGACTTCTCATAGCTGAGATTGTAACTTTTTGTTTTGAAAACAAATTATATAATATATAATTGAGAAATTTTCCCATTGGAAAAAAAGTAAGAAATTGTCAAAACTATTTAATATCACCTAATTAATTTTAATCTAATAAATAATAATAATATATATTTATATGATTAGATAACCAAATTTGTTATACTAAATTTGAACTTCATTTAAAATATGAAATTTACACAAATAGATTTTGAAAATAATGTATAATTTTCATACCCTTATATGTAGCATGTACATTACATTATATTTAATAATGATAAGCTTCTTGAGACTTTTATTGATAATCTTTAGGAATGAGCACAATTTCTAAATTATCTAAGTTTAATTTAACCTTTAGGTATGAGTAGAGTTTCACAATGATCCAAGTTTAGGGTATGGTGGAAGGATGTCCAATTCTAAATTGATCCAAATCTTCAAAATCTTGATCAAATAAGAACTCTAACTTTCTAAATCACTCAATTGTAATATTAAGAAATAATGAGAAAATAGTCTATTATAAGATTGAAATTGAGAGAGCTATTAATCACACCTATATCAATTAAAAATTATTCCTATAAAATTCAAAGTGTTTAACTTCATCCAACTAAAATTAAGTTTTTAATTTGTTTGACCTTATTCAATTATTTCATTTAATTTTTCTCATATTTAAAGAATGTAAAGTTAAGATAAACTTATGACAATATTTGTAAAATAAATACAACTACAAAAGAAAAATTATTTATTTTCCATCATTCAGTTTCTTCAAATTATAAGTAAAATGTATATATCTATATATTTTTTAATGATCTAAAAACTTGAATGTTCCTACATTGTAATATTATCTAGAATATAGAGAAATTTAACCAAAAGAATTATTCCATAACTTCTATACATATTTATAAGTGGATATTTATTTTGAAGAAGACCATAGGTAAAATTAAACTTCACTAAAAAAATCTATGGAATTACCTTCTAAATGAGATTCTTAGGATAGTGGGAAGTGATCAAGGCCTTACACAATAATGTAAAGAATAAGAACAAACAAAATATTCTTAATAATTTATTAACTATTATTTTTATATCTATTATTAAATTATGTTTTTAAAATTCATTAAGTCAAAATTGTTTTCCCTCTAGCTTTGTGAAGTTTGGACCTTTCTCATTTTTCCACTCTAAAAGTTATTTTTTAACTTTGTTTTCTTAATAAATTATTATTAAGAATAATTATTATATATACCTTCACTTATAAGAGTGAAAATAAAAATTAATTATTAAGAATACATTTCAAGGTCAACTTAATATATTACTAATTAATATAATAATATAGACTTAATTAAAATTATATATATATATATATATATATATATATATATATATATATATATATATATCTATTAAAATTATAAAAGTTGTTATATTTATTTGTGAAATAATTAATGTATTGTTATTAATTTTTTTACCCAAGATTAAGATGGATTTATACTAGTTTAATATATTAAAATATTATAAAATATTAATTTATTTTTTAATATATTAATATTAATATTTTTTTTAAATATGAATATAACTTTTAATATATTATATCGTCTATATATTACTACCTATATATTATATCGTCTATATATTACTATCTACCTAGCCAGTACATTGTTTTAGTCATCTATTAATTGAAATAGGGAAAATCATAAACAAATTCAAATCAATATATATTTTTAATATATTAATATTATAAAATATATTAGTATATATTAAAATATTTCATTTTTTTCAAATATATTAAAAAAATAATTATATACGAAATTAAAGTAATTATTACAACCTCAGAGATTTTATTTTTATAAATATTCTTATTATTATTTGAGTCTACTTTATTATTATAATTATAATTATAACATAACATAACAATTAATACTTTAAGTGTAAACATCTCCCTTGGAATAGGCTATATAGGTTATAAAGCGCTTTGAAAACAATGATTGAAAAACATTTTAAAATGTAGAGTTTATTTATATAATAAAAAAAGTTAATTCAACATTATAAAAAAAACGTTAATGTTGAAAAACATTTTAAAATGTAGAGTTTATTTATATATATAAATAAATAAATAATAAAAAAATTCACCATTATAAAAAAACTTTAATATATTTACAAGGTCTAAATTATCTTATTAGAAAAATACTAAAATGCATTATTTTTAATAACTTTACTATATTCCTCGAATGGGGTGTCATTATCGGCCAGGTGTCAACCGGATCGGAGAGGAGGCGGCCACCATGGCGTCAGCCATGTGACAGGCATGTGCCACCCCCTCCTGCCACCACCATGCATTTAATTATGCCTTGCACTAACCAGGGCACCATTAATCTCAGTGCACCTCGCTCTAGCTTTCCGTCCCGTCGATGGCTCAGAGCCATGAACCAGAATTTACTCAGCTCGTGTGTGTTTTCCTCCACCAGCAATTTTGACATCATGATTTCCACCAGGTGCATTTGCAATAGCATTCATCCTCAACCGAGTGCAATTGTCGACTGCACTCCTCCCAATTTCTCCTTCGCTGCCTCTTCTTCCTTTCAGCGCTTGAAAGCCTTCATATCATCTCAGCCATGCCGAGATAAAGGGGGAAATCCAAGCGTGGCTCGGCTTGGCAGCACAGTCCACTGCTCGTGTCTCTCCGACCCCCTCCTGCACCTTCTCACATCTCTTCACCCTCATCAACTTCCTCTCCATCATCTTCGTCGCAGTCTGGTCAAAGCCTTAGCAATCTCCCGCCCCTCTCCTCGCCTTTTTCTTGCAGGCTTGAGTGGTTTGATCTCTTAGGAAAATCTATGATTTCAACCTAGGGACACTCTCATATTTGGCCTCCACCTCGCAGCCAATTCCTGTCATTCCTCCCAACTCGCCTGCGAACACACCAGCCCATTCGCCCCCAACCCAACCACATTGTGCCCAAACAGAGAGTGAAGGCTTTGGAGCCAGCCATGGATGACAACAAGAGCCTCACTCATACACAAACTCATCATCAAGCTCAAAATTGCAAGAAGGCCTTGCAATTCTGCAAGGCTTGGTATTTGAATTACGTCAGGGCCTGGACGACCTGGGATTCCAGATGGAGATCTTGGATGGGAAGGCAACGTTGTTCCTGCAAATTCTCTCAGCACTGCAGGGAGCATGCCACCCCACAGATGGAGAAGCATATGCGACAGGGGTTGTGTAATGTCCCTTTCCAAATAGGAGCTCTAAAGAGGAGGCTTAATGGTCTAAACCGCCCCGTTAGACTATATCCAGGGCCAAATATGGGTAAACAGGGTTACTAGAGGTCACTCCAGTCATAGATGTTATATTCGGAAAGTGACATTGAGCTAAAAAGGGTTAAAAGCACTTTTAAGTCATTATGAGCTAAAAATAGAAGTCAACAGTGAATTAGGGTTTCAACAGTGATTTAGGGTTTTGGAAGTCAATAGTGAATTAGGGTTTCAACATGATTTAGGGTTTTGGAAAGCTATAAAGGAAGGGTCAGGGACCTAATTCATCATTATGCAGATTATGACTTGTCATTGAGGACAAGAGGTGCATCTCAAGAGAGATAGTTCAGTGTATTCCAGGAGGAAGACACCAGTTGGTTGATTTCGGTGTTGAAAGACACACCCTAGTCACCGGGAAGATCATCCAGGTCTTCCATCATTCTTCATTGATTCTACAGTGCTCCCATATTCTGAGTATTATCTTTTAGTTTCTTATTTGTATTCCGACTAAGATCCTTTTGTCTTTTGATCTAGCCGAGTGTTGTTATTTTATTTAGCCGCAATTGCTTATTTGTATTCCGGCTAAGATCCTTTGTCTGTTGATCTAGTCGAGTATTGTCAATTTATTCAGCCACATTCGGCCATTTTGTAATCCACAGAGATATCATAATACAAACTTTGCAGTCCTTTGTCACGTTTATTATTTGTATGATCATTTATATGTTGTAAACCTTTGATCATACACACACATTAACAGTATTTCCTAGACTAGCCAACTCAAGAACATTACAGTGGTATCAGAGCTTTAGTCCTGCCAGCCTGTGACTAAAGACAATGAGTGCAGTAGAAGACCCAGAGGGTCGTGAACACGTAGGTGACGAATATGTCACTTGCAACAGGCATCAGGAAAGAAGGCATAGGCTTGATTTCCCCCCTTTTTCTCCTAGCTCAGAGGGAGAGGAAGAGGCACACAAAGAAGCAGAGAGAAGGGAAAAGTGTGAGGCTGAGCACGAGGGAGAGAGGATGCT
This sequence comes from Picea engelmannii, assembly GCA_009831015.1. Lineage (NCBI taxonomy): Eukaryota > Viridiplantae > Streptophyta > Pinopsida > Pinales > Pinaceae > Picea > Picea engelmannii. Next base: position 54,206 of record ML781114.1, on the reverse strand, counting down.
AGGAGAGAGATATGAGCGACCAGAGGGCAGTGGAAAGGCCCTCGTATATCCAGAGGAAACTTTCATGCAGTTTATCAATGATATGTTAGCTAGTCAACGGTCCATGTCTCAGTCCTTGGCACAGGCGGTTGATAGATTGGCTAGAGTGGGTACCCCAGATACACAAGTCCCGCATGCAGAACAAGGGAACTCGGGAGCAGGCAGTAGACCCTAGTCACCCTCTCGCACATACACCTCTCCGAGTAGGATTCCCAGACCCTTGTTTCCCAGTTTTCAGAGGGCAACCCCATTAGCAGCACTGCCACCGATAGCACAAAGGCCACCCACTCATGTCGGCGACATTGCAGAGTATAGGAGGGAGTACGTAGCATTGGGTTGTGACTTCCATCAAGACATGACCTTAGTCGAGTACTATGGACTCGGACTGAGGAACCGCCCCAGAGATCCACAGATGGGAGGACCACAACAACAACAAGGGTATAACCTCGATTTCATCCGAAAAGTTGGAAAACTCACCATCCCTTCTTTCGACGGATCATCCAAATACACTGCCAGAGCTTGGGTACAGAAGCTAGACATGTATTACAAGCTCAACCAGATGACCGAGACAGAGGCCGTCAATTTCGTGACCTTACACTTGGAGGGTGAGGCACACGAGTGGTGGTGTCATGGACTGGTGACATTGGGTCACAATCACATCACCTCATATAGGGAGTTTACAGATAGGCTCATGGACAGGTTTGACAGGAAGGATCCCGAGATACACTTCAGGGATCTATCCCAGTTGAGACAAACTGGCACAGTAGAGGCATTCATCACAGAGTTTCAGTGGGTAGTTGTAGCAGTGACAAATATATCAAAGCCCAGGCTGATCATGTTGTTCACAGAAGGACTCATAGTGCCTTTGAGAGGATGGGTGAAGGCATGCAGACCTCCCACTTTGCAGGATGCCATCCTTCGCACTCAATATCTGGTAGACTCAGTGCCAAAGACTAAAAATTTCTGCAAACCATTTGTTCCCGAGAGGGATCAAGACAGGAAGCCATTCCAGAGAGAATAGAAGGGAAAGGAGAAGTTGGATGATGAGACTAGGTGAGAGCTTATGAGGAAGAAGCTTTGCTTCAGCTGTAGAGATCCTTGGGTCCCAGGCCATAGGTGCATGGGCAAGGGAGAGATTCATTATATTTAGGTAGCAGCAGACAACGTGGACAGTGAGGAGGAGGAGAAAGACAGTGGATCCACTAGTTCAGAGGAGGAGTCAGTACCAGCAGAGGAGAATCCTCCCCGTAGACCATTGACACTAGTAGGAGCCCATCCTCCAGTAGTCCCACAATCGCCAAAACAGGCTAACAGGAGGAAAAAAGAAAAGGGAGGTGTCATAGCGACCCTTTCTAGTGTTCCCAGGTATGATACCCTCCGTATCAGAGGGATTATTCAGAGGCAATAGGAAATCACCCTAATAGATGGTGGGGCCACCCACAACTTCATCGACGCTTCACTAGTATCGAGATAGGCACTTCAGACATAGGAGTTTGAGGGGTTTGATGTTGCAGTAGGATATGGCCACACAGTGGAGTGTCTAGATGGAGTTCCAAACTTAGAGATGAAGTTAGGAAACTACAGAGTGAGAGACACATTTTATGTGGTTGACCTATCGGACACAGATGTGGTGTTAGGAGTTTAGTGGATGATTAACTTGGGTAAAATCACTACCAACTACCAAACCTTGGAAATAGGATTCAGAGATCAGGATGGGAAGAAGGTTGTTCTAAGAGGTATGTCGACAGGAGCACCCAAGACAATTTCAACCAAGAGGATGGAGAGGATATTTAGACATGGGGAGGTAGCATATGCCGCAGAATGCTCGATCACTACTCAGAAGGATTCGGAAGGTTGACAACAATACCATAAAGAGATCAAGAATTTATTGGGATGACATCAGCAGGTCTTTGAGGCAATTCCACCAGGGACACCACCTGATAGGGGGTTTGAGCACACCATTGAGTTGGAGGAGGGGGCCAAACCTATGATCACCCCCCCCTATCGTCATCCTAGGAGGTTCAAGGATGAGATAGAGAAGGCAATCAAGGAATTGTTGGCGATGGGACACATCAGACCAAGCAACAACCCATTTGCTTCTTCATTTGTCTTAGTTCTGAAGAAGGATGGCACCATGAGGATGTGCATTGATTACCGAGCCTTGAACAAGAAAACCATCAAGAATTGATACCCTATCCCACGCATTAACAAGTTGATGGATGAACTGCATGGGGCAGTTTTCTTCTCAAAAATTGTTCTATGCTCTGGATATAATCAGATCAACATCTGAGAACAGGACATAGAGAAGACGACATTTTGATGTCATTTTGGGCACTTCAAGTTCCTGGTTATGCCATTTGGGCTAACTAATGCACCCACTACATTCCAGTCTCGCATGAACCATATATTTAGGGATCAGTTAAGGAAATTTGTCTTGGTTTTCTTCGACGACATCTTGATCTATAGTCGGTCATGGCAAGAGAATATGAGGCACCTGGATGAGGTATTGAGCATCATGGAGGCACAGTCATTATATGCCAAAGAGTCCAAGTGTGAGTTCGATATGACAAAGATGCTTTACTTAGGCCACATCATCAGTGCACAGGGGGTACAGGTGCACCAAGAGAAGATCAAGGCCATTTTGGATTGGCCAACGCCCAATAATGTGACAAAATTGAGGAGCTTCTCCGAGTTGTGCATCTATTACAAGCGGTTCATCCGGGGCTTTTCTTAGCTTGGAGCACCGCTGACAGATCTTACAAATCATGGGGCCTTCATATGGACCGAGAAATAAAATAAATCCTTTGATCACATGAAGGAAGTCATGGGCACTTGTCCATTGTTGGCACTACTAGACTTCACCTTGCCATTTGTACTAGAGTGTGACGCATCCGGCAAAGGGACCGGTGCAGTTTTGATGCAGGGAGGACACCCCATTGTATTCAAGAGCCGGAAGCTTAGTCAACTTGAGAGGTTGTACTCCATTTATGACAAGGAATTTTTTGCAATCATGCATTCCTTGACCAAGTTCAGACAATATTTGGTGGGCAGCAAATTCGTGGTCAAGACCGATTACAACAGTTTGAAGTATTTCCTTGAGCCGAAGGACCTCATTGAGCACCAAAAGAAATGGATGACGAAGGTACAGGCATTCGAATTTGACATAGAGTATGTCAAGGGGAAGAAGAACAATTTGGCTGATGCACTATCGAGGAGACCTGTGGCATGTTCTTTGATGGAGATTTCAGCAGATTGGAAATCCCACTTGTCAGTGGAATATTCCAAGAACAAGTTCACTTGTGAGGTGATGGATGGGAAAATATAGGATGATCGGTATAGGGTCATTGATGATGTCATATTTTACAAGGATAGAGTCTACTTGGTGCCAGATTCAGGGCTTAAGAAGAATATCCTCACCGCAGTTCATGATTCACCTCTAGCAGGCCATCAGGGATTTTTCAAAACCTACAGACAGATCAAAGAAAGGTTCTCATGGAAGGGCCTCAAATAAGATGTTATGAGACACGTCAGTGAGTGTGTGACTTGCCAGCAGAAAAAGTCATAGCATGCTCTTCTAGCAAGGATACTTCAGCCACTCCCCATTACAGAGCAGAAATGGGAGAGTATATCTATGGAATTCATCATAGGTCTACCCAAGGTCTAGGGTAAGGACTGTATCTATGTAGTTGTCGACATATTTACCAAGTTTGCTCACTTCTACGCCATACTGACAAAGTACAACGCAATTCAGGTAGCTGAGCTTTTCTTCAGGGAGGTCTTCAGACTTCATGGGTTGCTGAAGAACATCGTCAGTGATAGGGGCAGTCGGTTCATCGGGACATTTTGGAGAGAGTTGTTTCGATTGGTGGGGATAGATTTGACACCTAGCATCAACTATCACCCTCAGATAGATGGGCAGACCGAGATTGTCAACAAGTGGGTTGAAGGGTATTTGAGGAACTATGTAGGAGGACAACAGAGGACGTGGGTAAAGTGGTTACATTTAGGAGAACATTGCTACAACACCACCTTCCACATGTCCATTGGTATGACACCCTTCCGAGCATTGTACGGATATGATGCTCCCACTTTGGTAGACTTGGTATTCGGGGAGAGTAGAGCTCCCAAGGCCAAGGATTGGATCATAGAGAGTTGGGATATTCTCAAGTTGTTGAAAGAGAACCTGTAGATGGTGCAAAACCGACAGAAGATAAGTGCGGACAGGCACAGGATAGAGCACAACTTTGAGGTTGGAGATTTGGTTTTCTTGAGACTCCAACCCTACAGACAGTCATATTTGAAGAAGAGTGGGGTTGAGAATCTCAAGCCCAGATTTTATGGTCCTTACAGGATCATGCATCGAGTAGGCGAGGTTGCTTACGAGCTAGAGCTTCCAGAGGGGAGCAAGATTCATAACGTGTTCCACGTGTCTTGCCTCAAAAAGGAAGTGGGACAATTCATTAGCACATCAGAGGTGCTTCCCCCATTGGATGAGGAGGGACAGTTGGAGTTAGTTCCAGAGGAGGTTTTGGAGTTTCGAGAGCAAAAGCTGAGCAGGGTCATCAGAGAGTGTTTGATCAGATGGAGAGGGCTTCCAATAGAGGACGCTACTTGGGAGAGAGAGCAGGTGTTGTAGCACCCTGGACTGGTATTGCTTGAGGACAAGAAATTTCGGGAAGGGAGGACTATAATGTCCCTTTCCAAATAGGAGCTCCAGAGAGGAGGATTAATGTTCTAAACTGCCCCATTAGACTATAGCCAGGGCCAAAGAGGGGTAAACAGGGTTACTAGAGGTCACTCCAGTCACAGGTGTTATATTCGGAAAGTGACATTGAGCTAAAAAGGGTTAAAAGTGTTTTTAAGTCATTATGAGCTAAAAATAGAAGTCAACAGTGAATTAGGGTTTCAGCAGTGATTTAAGGTTTTGGAAGTCAATAGTGAATTAGGGTTTCAACATGATTTAGGGTTTTGGAAATCTATAAAGGAAGGGTCAGGGACCTAATTCATCATTATGGAAATTATGACTTGTCATTGAGGACAAGAGGCGCATCTCAGGAGAGATAGTTCAGTGTATTCCAGGAGGAAGACACCAGTTGGTTGATTTTGGTGTTGAAAGACACACCCTAGTCACCGGCAAGATCATCCAGGTCTTCCATCATTCTTCATTGATTTTGCAGTGCTCCCATATTCTGAGTATTATCTTTTAGTTGCTTATTTGTATTCTGGCTAAGATCCTTTTGTCTTTTGATCTAGCCGAGTGTTTTTATTTTATTCAGACGCAGTTTCTTATTTGTATTCCGACTAAGATCCTTTGTCTGTTGATCTAGTCAAGTATTGTCAGTTTATTCAACCGCATTCGGCTATTTTGTAATCCACGGAGATATCATAATACAAACTTTGCAGTCCTTTGTCACATTTATTATTTGTATGATCATTTATGTGTTGTAAACCTTTGATCCTACACACACATTAGTAGTGTTTCCTAGACTAGCCAAGTCAGGAACATTACAGGCCGAGCCTTCGATTCTTGCATCAGTTGTGCACGGGACTACAGAAGAGGAAGGGGCATCGATTGAGGAGGAAGCAACACTAGTCATGGACCCAATGACCAACACCACCTCCTTAGACGTGTGGCCACACTACAATCCTACCACATGATTTGCACAGGTGTCTCCATGCATGGTTAGTGGGGTGTCTAACTTTATTTTTCCTCGTAGGGCCTATAGTCCTATTTTGTTTGTTTCAATTATGTCAGTGTTAGTCGACAGGTCGATTCGGTCTCCCACAAGGGGCTGTAATTTTTGCATTTAGTCAATGTAATTTCTATGACTGGTATCTTAAGACTTTGGGTTTTGATATGTTCGGCTATCTGAACTGGTTTCCCCACGGGGTAGTTCAGGTTTTACAGTCTGGAACAAACGTTGATACTGTAATTTCTTTTTTCTAAAGGCTTTTTATACAATCTAACTTACAAAAAAAAAAATTACTATATTAATTTCATTTAAATCTTAGTTAAGTTTAGAAGGAAAAACTTAAAAAAATAATTGGAAAAAAATAACCTTGAAATTTAAATATTTCACTAAGATTATACATAATTAACCACTCAAATATGCAAATAATATCCCTCGAAAAAAAATCAAAATATAAAATAGTTAGACTAAGACATTCCATAATATTCTTTATTTCAATAAAATTAGACTATTCCATAATATTTTCTAATTCAATAAAAATAAATAATTTCCTTTATAATTTTATGAAAATATATATTTTTAATCTAATATGTAACATTCAGAAAATATTTGTCAGATTCTAATAAAATCTAATAAAAAAATGTATCCACCATAAAAGGAGTTTTGTAAACCATGCTTTCCCACCAATGCTACAAAGCTAAGAGTTTTTTTACCAATTGAACAAAACAAGGTCAAATTCATTTGGATCACCTTTAAGTAGTGGTTGAACAAAATAAGCTCAAACAAGTTCAAATTCATTGGGATCACCTTTAAGTAGCGGTTTGAGGGTAGTTGGGTATGGCAGCGTAATGCAAATTGGAAAAACAACTTTGTTTATGAATCGGGGCTTCATATTACGAAAGAGCACTTGAATTTGACTGCAATTTTTGCACAACCAGGGAATGAAACTCAGATATAATTTATGTCAATAGACTTCGTCTCTTTACGGATCAAAATTGACAGGCCATACCTTATTTTGAATTGAACAATTATTGTTTATTCTGAATCGTTTACATCCAAAAAATCTTGAGGATGGCGGGAGAGATCTAAAATAGCTTGAAGGAGCTTGTGGGAGATATTTGAAATAGCTCGACATTATCATGGTGGGTATATTTTCCAGAGAATTGATTCGAGGCTAATCTCCATAACGAGTTTTGAAATGATTTTGTCTGCAAAGCGAACTGAAGGAAGTCTGTGGCTAGGGTTTTTATCATAGCCATCATTTTTGTAGGCCCGTCATTTCCTGATTTATTCTTGATTTGGCACTCATTGGCACTCCACCCCTCCTTGAGGCCTCTTTTCAACCCTTTGAGATCACCCCCCAGTCGTAGTTGAAGGCACATGGTGTCAAATCTCGAGGGATTGTGGGTGTCGAGGAAGGCTCGAACAACTAGAATGATAGCACAGGTGGACTTTAAAAAGTGACGATGGAGACATGGCGGTTTATAATGATGATACAGGTGATTTTCGAAAACATGTCAACATGTTGAGAGGTTTTCAAAAACCTCTCAACTTGTTGACAGGTTTTCCATAAAAGCTCTTCCTATGGTTTTAAATTTTATCCCCATTTAAAGGGATCAAATCACACCAAATCACACGTGAGAAAGTAATGTGGAGTAGTTATATGGTTTTCAAACCTTATTTTAAATAATCCAAAGTTTAAAACATGCCACGATATTTACACCATATACTATATGGTTTGTAACCCATAAAACTGTTAGGATATTTAGACACTTAGGAGTTAGTAAGATCTACTTGGTCTATTGTGTCGTTAGGTAAAAGTGTGTTTTCTAGTGTGTTTCTTTAGTATGCATTAGTATGCATTTTTAGTTAGAAAATCCGACGGTCACGATATGTTCCCGACATAGAGTGATCCGACGATTCATGCTCTCATCGATCTTAATGGCCATTGATCTATGGCTTAACACCTGATTGGTCCATGATCTCTATTTAAAGAGCATGGAGGGTCATTTGTCGATGATCGATTGTGAGAAACTCTCTTGTAAAATCTCTCTGTAATCTTTTTATTTGCATTAATAAACTGATCCAAGTGGTCGCGTTGGCTAGGGTCGTGGATGTTTCCCCGTAGGGGTTTTACCACGTGAAAACATCAGTGTGTTGATCTTTGATCTGGTTATGTGAGTGGTTACTGAAGGTGTTTGTCCTCTGTTGGGATACCTATGTTGTCGAACATGGTATCAGAGCATGTTTGAAGACCCGCTCCTGTTGTAGATCGAGATCGTGAAGTCGAGTTTCCTCATCTCCATTTTCTGTCATTTTCGTACATTTCTGGGCTGGGAGGATTATTCCATTGCATCAAGAGAGCTTGTTTCAGTTACGAATACTTTTCGTTTCACTCGAAAAGGTTTTTGTTTACCCAAGATACGACCATTACAGTCAATTCTGAAGGTATAAAGCTTGAATACACATTTTTTTTTTTAAATTGTAGAGTAGTATTTTGGTTTTGTTTTGGTTTTGTTTTATTTATTTATCGGTTGCTACTCTTTTAGATCTGTGTATTCTCTCTGTCTCGTGCCCTGTGCGATCTCAAAAAATCAGAAACAGATAGGAAAAGGTGCATCTTCTAGGTAAGCTAACTAAGATCTAACCCTTGTTGTAATTGAGAAGCGGAATATTTTTCTTGTGTGAAAAGAGTTTTCTTTTAGCACGCTCTCCAAGGTCGTCTTCGACAACAACAACAACAACCACACCCCCAATCCTCCTTCTAAACATTACAATATGTTTTGCTAGATCATTTGGTTAAAAGTTGTCTTATTAAGTAAGAGGTCTTGAGTTCAAGTCTCTCTTTTGTTACCTTTTCTGAAAAAGTTGATGCTAAAATTGTAAAGTGTATTTCACTTTAAGTATAAAAGTGAATCACTATAAGTAGCTTTAATATTTTATTTTAGAGTTATTTATTTTGCATGCAACTTTTCTATTATAAAGTAACTTCATTGTAAAAGTGATCCCCACTTCTCTTTATAAAAGTGGGTCACTCCATAAAGCAACTTACACAATCACGTGGTTATTTGGTTACCAATTGTGTCTTTTTTTAAAATGACATAACTCTAACATCGAAAGTCCATTTTCAGTGCCGTTTTTTTTAAAACCACATAAATTTTTGAGATCTTTCCATCCAGATCATTAGTTTCAGTTTTTAAATCCACATTATATGCATATTTAATATGGCTTTTACAAGTACTGTCTTGCTTACCAGCAACAACTACTTCCAATGGAAATCTCATATGGAAGATTTATTAAGAAGTAAAGGCTTATACTGGATTACCTTGGGAAAGGAAAAAACACCCACTGATGCTGATAAGAAATCCAAGGGGATAATAGGAATGACGAAGCATGTGGACTAATCAGAATTTTCATCTCTCCTGATTTAAGGTACCACCTTCAAGATATTGATGACCCCAAAGAAGCTTGGAACACGATTGAGTCTGTGTATGGTAAACTAAATATTATTTGAGCACAACAGTTAGAAAATCAAATACTAACCTTGATTCCAAATGATTTTTCTTGCCTTGGAGACTATCTATCTAGGTTTAAAACACTCGAAATTGTATGTGAAGAATGTAAGATAAAGATGGAGGACGAGCATTGCATCTATCTTATTCTTTCTAAGATAGGTAGTGCATATTTTGTGTTTGTATCAACCTTTTATGCCTTGAGAGAGGCTCTAGGGGAAGAACCTTATGAAAAAACCACTCTTGAGTCCTTTTGTGCTTCTTTGATTTGACAGGAAGATAAGCTTGTACAATTTGGAGTGAACACTACAGGTCCCTCCAACAAAGCCTTAGTTCCCCAACAAAAAGATAAACCCAAGTATCCCAAGAAGAAACATCCTCACTACAACAACAAACAACATAAGGGTCCCAAACCTGCTCAGACAGCTCCGGTTCCTACTGGTGACAAAGGAGCAAAATATAAAGTAAGAATACTAACAGACATTGCAACTTTTGTGATAAAGATGGTCATGATGAGTCCAAATGTTTCAAGAAGATGGCAACTTTAGAAGCAGCAATGAAGAAGCACAACATCAGTATTGATTCTACTTCTTCTTCTCACGGACATGCACTTTCTGCTTCTGGTTTCTCCTTCAATTCAAATTCTACTACTACTTCTTCTTATGAGTGGCTTATTGATTCAGGAGCAGCTTATCGTATGGCTAAGGATAAAGCCATATTTTCTGCTCTAAATGAATGTAACACCAAGAAAATATTTGTTGGTGATGATAGATCTCTTAATGTTGTAGGATCTGGAACAGTTCAAGTAGATAATGGTCATTTCAATGATGTATTATGTGTTCCAAGTCTTTCTTGTAACCTTCTATCAGTATATCAAATCACCCATTCAGGTGAAGGTAAAATCGTCGAGTTTTCACCTCACCAAGTTGTAATCAAGGATCTAAAAGATCCTAAGCATGTTCTTGCAACTGGAATTGTTGATGATATTACCAGGTTGTACAAGTTTGACAACTTTGGGTCATCATCTTTTTCATCAGTTTTTGTTCCTCATAGCGATGACTTGAGCAAACTTTGGGATGAGTGGTTTGGTCATCTAAACTATCGTTCATTGCAGCAACTATGTAATCAATAGATGGTGACTGGTCTTCCTCTTGTTTCATGCAGAGATGGTGTTTGTGCCGGTTGTGTTCTCGACAAACATCATCAGGACAGTTTTGACAAATGTGTCTCTTGGCATACCTCGGGTCCTTTGCATCTTGTTCACAATGATTTGTGTGGTCCACTTTCTTCTCCTTCTTCTTTCGGGTGCAAGTATTTCTCAACTTTCATTGATGAATTTTCCAGACGTACTTGGGTTTACTTATTAAAACTTAAGAGTGAAGTTTTTGACAAGTTTTTGGCCTACAAGACCCTTATAGAAAAGCAATCTGGACATCAAATTCAAAGGTTAAGAACAGATAATGGAGGAGAATATGTGAACAATAATTTTACAAGCTACTGCACTACACAGGGAATCCAAATGCAACACATTGTTCCATATACACCACAACAAAATGGTGTTGTTGAGAGAAAGAACCACACATTAAAAGAAATGGCTAATTGTACGATCCAATCTAAGGGATTAAGTCTAAAGTATTGGGCGGAAGCCATCAACTGTGAAAATTACATCGTAAATCGCACTCCCACAAAGGCTCTTAAAAATATAACACCAGAAGAAGATTGGACTAAAATTAAACCAGATGTAAGTCACTTCCGTGTATTTTGCAGTATAGCATGGGCTCACATTCCTGATGAGAAAAGGAAAGCATTGCAGCCTAAAAGTGAGAAGTGTATATTTGTTGGTTATTCTGAAGATTTCAAAGTTTATAGACTTCTTCAATCACATTGTAATGAAATTATTATTAGAAGAGATGTTAAATTTGATGAAAATATCTTGGCCTACGAGCCTAATTTGGCGATTGTGCCTTCTTCGGCCTGCGAGCCATCTTCGACATTTGTGCCTTCTTATGATCTGGTTTCTTCTTCAGATGATGACAGTGAGGATGAAAATCCACATTTGCCTGCTCACCCTCCTCCAAATGAGTCCTTTGAACCTAAACCAGCACCAACTCCACCGCTTCCTAGATGAGTCTGTTCAGCATGAGAAGCAGTTGGTGATCTTGTCGGTGATCCTTCAGATCAGCGTCGGACACATTCACAGTTCCAGTGAGCCTCTTCTCTTTTGGCTCAAGTTTCAGAAACTCATGATCCAAAGACATTTGCAGAAGCTTCGGGTCATCCAGATTGGGATACAACAATGAATGAAGATTATCATTCTTTAATGGCAAATGATACTTGGGATCTTGTACCTCTTCCAAAAGGAAGAAAACTTGTTAGATGCAAATGGGTCTACAGAACTAAGTATGCATTAGATGGAAGTGTTGAAAGACATAAGGCTCGGCTAGTTGCCAAAGGATTTTTCCAAGTTGAAGGAATTGACTATAATGAAACCTTTGTCCCTGTAGAAAAAATGAATTCCATCCCCCTTGTTCTTTCCCTTGCTACCTCACATAAATGGGAGATCAATCAGATGGATGTTAAATCTGCCTTCTTACACAGAGATTTGCAAGAAGAAATCTACATTGAACAACCTCCTACCTATGTTCAGAATGACTCTAGCCTTGTTTGTCACCTCAAGAAATCTCTTTATGGTCTCAAGCAAGCTCCCCGAGCTTGGTATGCCAAAATGGATAGCTTTCTTATTTCCAATGGATTCTCTAGATGACCATTCTGATCCTAATGTCTATACCAAGAAAGTAGGAAGTCATCTCATAATCCTTGTCCTTTATGTTGATGACCTTATCCTTACTAGTAGTGACTCAAAACTTTTAAACCATGTGAAAACCAACCTTAAGAAGAAATTTGAAATGACAGACTTAGGGTTTTTTCACTATTTCCTTGGCCTCCAAGTTTTGCAAACCAATGAAGGAATTTTTCTTTCCCAGTCTAAGTATGCTTGTGACCTTCTTCGTTGCTTTCACATGGACGATTGTAAACCAACCCCTTCTCCTTTCCAGTCTGGAGTCAAGCTTTCTGCCACCTGCACTTCTCTTGAAGTTGATGCCACCCTGTACTGTCAGTTAGTTTGTAGCCTCTTATACTTGACTCATACCTGTCCTGATCTTTCATTTGTTGTTGGTCTTGTTGCCTGATATATGCAAACACCCCATGAAAGCCATTAGAAAGCAGCTAAAAGGATACTTCTCTATGTTCGTGGTACAGTTCAGTTCATGATACATTATAGTTCAGGGGGGACTCCTTTATTGGTTGGTTTCATTGATTCAGATTGGGCCGGCGACCCTGATGATCGAAAGTCTACTGCAGGTTATGTTTTCAGCCTTGGTTCAGGACCTGTCACTTGGGCCTGTAAGAAACAACATGCTATTTCACTTTCTTCAGCAGAAGTAGAGTACCGAGCAGTGGTAAATGTAAGTCAGGAAACCCTATGGCTTCGACAGATCCTTTTAGAGTTTGGATTCTAGCACTAACATTCGACCAACCTTTGGTGTGACAATCAGAGTGCCATCACGCTCGCCAAAGACCCAGTTCAACATCAGCATAGCAAACACATCGAGCTACACATGCACTTCATCAGAAAGCTCATTCATGATCAAGTTATTGAAGTGCTCTTTTGCCCTACAAAATATCAAGTTGCAGACATTTTCACAAAGTCTCTTACAGAAGCAAAGTTTTCCAAACTTCGATCTATGTTAGGAGTTCAGGAAGTTGTCATTAAGG
>ML781114.1:22181-33370 GCA_009831015.1 Picea engelmannii | reverse complement strand
AAGTTGATCAACACCGAACAGAAAGAGAATTTGAAGTTGGAGAATGGGTATTTGTGAGACTTCAACCCTACAAACAATTATCACTTAAACAACAAGGAAAGAATAAGTTAGCCCCGAAATATTACGGACCATATCAAATTAATCGAAAAATCAGCCAAGTCGCATATGGATTGGACCTACCAGATAAAAGTCGTATCCACAACGTTTTTCATGTATCATGTCTAAAAAAAGTTGTTGGCCAACGCAAAAAGGTGAAAACCTTACTTCCCATGTTGGACGAAGAAGGCAGAATAATTTTAGAACCAGAAGCCATTATCGCCTCTAGAGAAAAGAAGTTACGATCTCGCATAATCAAAGAATATCTCATCAAATGGAAAAAACCTTCCAGAGGAAGATGCAGCATGGGAGTCAGAACATTTTCGTCAGTTACACCCGTCGTTACCAATGCTTTGAGGACAAAGTATTCTTAAGAGGAAGGCAATGTTATGAACATAAATACACATAAATAGATGGTCATAACAAAATAATTAATTAGTAAATAATTAGTAATAGTAATTATTAATAATGAAAGGACATGTTCTCCAAAAGACATGTCTAGTGATGAAAGGGCACCCCTGTGTGGGTATATAATCAAGCCCTCCTTCTCAATTGTAATCATCTTTTATCAATTATTCATATTTTATATATATTATTGCAATTGCATATTTGGTTATCTGTTACAATTTTTTGTGATATTGTCAGCAAATAACATGGTTAAACCGTTGTTAGAAAAATAGTTTATGCCCTCAAATTTGATGCCTTATATTTTCAAATCCCCCATGGAGACAAGAGAGGTTCGAGAAGTCAGAACACATCAAACCTGGCTCTTTTTACTCAAGAAATGTTAAAGATGAGCACCTGAGTCTGTTATATTCCCTACATCTAAGAGGGAGAGGCTATTTTCTACCAGAAACTACTTTTGGCATACCAATATATTATTTGTTGCAACAACAAAGATTGAAGCAATTAGCCTATGAAATTGCTTAGTAATGTGAATAAAGGTGAACATTGAAGAGGGATGATAATAATGCTCTAATAGTAGTAGTTTATTTTCGAATTAAAGATTAAAAAAAAAAAGGACATACATAAGCAAACGTAGTAAGAAAGAAAGGCTTCGACCATAAGCCATTTAAGGTAGAGCAAAGAGCATTGATTAACTTACCTCATCAGCTAATACCGAATAAATGAAGCGCCAAATATTGTAGCAGCCCTGACTCTGCACAAAGGGGGTGGATTCTTGCAAACGATGGATCCATTACTTAAACCCTACCTACCTGCCCGCCTTTTCCATCAACATAACATTCCATCTGGTATACATGATTTTTGTCTGTATAAATCTTGTGAGATCGATACCCGACCGCATGCGTAACACTGGAAAGCGCAGAAGAGAATCAACAGAGAAAAACGGAAAGAGTGGCTATGTAATAACCACCCAAACCCTATAAACCCTAATCAGGGATTAAGTAATCGTTAGGGTTAGTGTTGGAATTTCTCTACACTCCTAAGAGTCAAACTAATTTTTTAAGACGTTTTAAGTTTGGATAAACCCTTCGAGGGGTATCTTGCTTAAAATTTTGTTCTTCATAAAGCATCTTGCTTAAAACTCTGCGAACATTTCAGTGAAATGGAATCGGGAAAGGCGGCTATGAGGAGCCAGCTATCAATTGACGGATTGGAGTGAGGCTCATCCAAAATATCTTCTGTATAGTCCACAACATCATGGTAACCACCCTCTGAAGTGCCTCCATTTTCATTCACAAGGGAAGCTAACTCGATCTCAACCACACGACTTCACTAGATCTGGGCGAAGAAGAGAGGGGTTGCTAGTGTCGTGACTATGGCAAAGGCGGTTCTTCGTCTCCAATGTTCCAAGCGGTCCTTCTGCTATCTAGAACGTTCGAAACCATATCAACGCTGCCACGTAAGAGGTTCTCCTATTGTCTGAAACGTTCCAAATCATATCTGTGTTGTCACTTATATTGGCACATGGCTAGAATAAAGATTCTACGAAATGATGATTTTTTTCTGGGGATATTTGCCTAAAATTCGACGAGAAATTGTTGGATTCAAAGATTTGGGTTATTATTTCTGTAAAATCCGAGTGTCTTGGGAGTTTTCCAGCATGTTGATTTCATTTCTACATTCAGAAATGGATTTTGAACAACAAAAAATAGTGATTCGTGTAAATTTATATAGTCGGATTAAGATGAAAACAACCATTTCGTAGAACAACTAATCAACGCCTTAAAAAAACATCTTCCTCATAACAAGTCTATAAAGATTAGAATGACAAATAGAGTGCATAAGTAACAGACAAAAATCTTGTCATAAAAAATCCGTAGGCTAAAAGATTTTATAATCTGAGTGTCCCAAGATTTTGTCAGCACGCTCAATCCATTTCTGCATTTAAAAATGAATTTTGAATAACAAAAAATAATGATTCTATATCGCGAGATTATGGCAAAAAAAACCATTTACCATTTAATAAAACAGTTAAACAACCATATAAAAAAATTGTTAAAAACCTTTCTATAAAAAGTCCCTTATACAAAAACTCTCCAAAGTATGTCATTGACTATGCACCATCACGTTAGATGATAAATTTTAGTGACTTACTTGCCATTTTTAAATAAGTTTTAGAGTCGGATTTTCATATTATCATTTCATAATTATCATCTTCCCAATTTATAACATTAAAATCCACTTGCATACAAGTCCCTCACATTATTCATTCTAGCCTTGCAGCGTTAGAAACTTCAAATTTAGCAATTTCTCTAAGGGAAAAGCTCCTTTAGCTGCCAACAGAACTTGCAAGTGCAATTTGACAGACAACACATGATACCCATTCAGGATGATACATAGTGTAGACAACCATAAGTGCCCCATCTCAAACCAGGCTTCCACTATGCCCACTTAAATTCCTAACTCTATTCTGTGGAATTCTATAGTTCAGT
This sequence comes from Picea engelmannii, assembly GCA_009831015.1. NCBI lineage: Eukaryota > Viridiplantae > Streptophyta > Pinopsida > Pinales > Pinaceae > Picea > Picea engelmannii. The sequence goes on along the minus strand of ML781114.1, from coordinate 30,377 downwards.
CAGATTTGATTTCTTAGAGCCTAACTCCAAATATTTCTGTGCATTGGCTTCCACACTTACTGAGGATAATTCTCTGCTGCATTGGCTTCCACACTTACCGAGGACTTTGCCGTAACTCAGACGAATCTACTCAATGAAGAAATTCAGAGATCTCGTGTGGAATCGACCTTAAGTTTTCACAGAAGTTTAAATTTAATGCTTACGCATTTGAGGATCTCCAATGTTAATAACAATAAATGTAGGTCTACTGAAATCTGAAATATTCAATCCCAGAAAGAGAGCATATGTCTTCAGGGAAATCCATGATGTAGAGCCGACTTAATGTGAGAAAAAACAGTGTTAGTTGGCCCATCGACATTCAAATCAATGACAATACACAAACACTTTTGATTCAGAGGACAGGTGAATGTTAGATATTATTTCTAGCTCCCTCTTTGGAGACCTCAAGCACATCTGATGATTCCTCTATTTGTAACACCTGCACCACCTACTTCCTCAACGCACAGAATTTCGCCTCCTCCGGGCACACCATTTCAGGCCGTTTGGTGGAGGCATATAAAAAATGTGTTTTAATTATTAGAATATTTTACTTTTTCATGTTAATTAGATAATCTATTTATTGGTGAAATTTCAATTTTTTTTTTTGTTTAAATTGTAAGTTTGAATGTATAAATGAATTCAGTACTCTGAAAATTTTGGTTCATCTGAATAATTTGATCCATTCAGATTATGCAATCTCAACAATTGATATATACAATTTTATCATTTCTTTTAAATTTCTAATTAATTTAAAGAACTAACAAAAAAACACAACCCAAAAAAATTAAAAAGTCTAATATTTAAACTACTACTATCACAAATCAATATGGTCTATTAGACGTTCTGGTAAACACTAACATTTGCAAATAACAATATTACCTAAAACTAGCAACACCATTATTAACTATAATCAATATCACATATATTGTTAACCACAATCACACTCTCATATATACTTTTAACAACCATCACTCAATCTTATTTCAACAATAAAAAAAGTTGCCTAAATATTTTATGTTTTTCAATTGTTTAAATTGTATTTCTAAATGCATAAATAGTTAACACTCTAATTATACAAACTTAACCACTCAAATCTACAAATCCAACCATTTCTTACCAAATTTTGAACAAAACCTTAAATAACAATAAAATGCTCTACAATTATCATTTGTTTTTTTGAACTCCCCATAGTTTGGTTTCTCTAAATTAAAAATAGTGTAAAAATAATGAAAATTTACACGAACAAGATGCACACTCTACCAAAATTGCAACATTACTACCAAACACCTCTAACACCAAAGAAATAAATAATTGTCCCGTCTTAGGTGGTGTTGGCATTAACTATATTAACCTTCTATATTCACTCTAAATTAAAAAATAAAAGGATGGTTTTCTAACTTAATTTGTAATTTGTATCAATTACATAGAACACTTTGTTAACTTAAATAATTTGTATAAGTAAAAAAAAAAAATTAATGGAAAGTCTTTCTTAAATTAGATTAGAATTTATTTTTTCAATTGACATTTTTTTTTCAATTGACATTTTAGATTGAGAATTTTATTTTTTTATATTTTTTATATAAATGGATTTTAAAACGGTTTAAAATTAAAATTGAGAAAAAATATAAAAAAATGTATTTAATATTTTAAAAAATTACAAAATAAAATATCATATTATTAATTCATTCCTACAAATATATTTTAATAATGACTTTCATATATTTATCATAAAATCATTTAATTTTATAACATTTTTTATTTAAAATCAAATAACATATTTAGAAAAGAAACATTTAAATTGTATACTATTTTTTTTTATATTCTGAAAAAAAATATAATTTAAAAAACCAAACCATGTTATCCAAAATTATAGGTAGCCTTTATTGATACAATTGAAGTTTGTTTAAATGTGATAAGATTCTTACACAACGAGTTAGCCAAATTTAATCCATGTAAATAAACATTATCGGTGCACTCTAAGGGATTGCCATATCCTCCCAAAAATGACTCCGATCTGATCTAGAGGCCGCCTCTCACTCCAAACTCGGTTTTTCAGGACACATTAAATGCCCAAGCAGGACATTAAATGCACAATTCCATCCTCTCCCAATCTTATAAAATAGGATTTGGATTTGTTCGTATTCGTTATAAGGATGATGGTATTAGAAGAAAAATTAAAGTAATGATGAAGTGTTCAAGAATTTTTGTTATTCTTTTTTAAATTAAATATTTTAATTGGATAATAAAGTAATTGAAAGTAATTGATTTTTTTAAACTATTTAAGTTCAAAACACTTACATTTTTACTTGAAAGTTGTTACATATATATAAATAAATAAATAAATAAAAGATAACCAATTGATATCTGGTATTCTTGCTAAGTTTGGTAATGCATATTCTATTTCTTCTATTTATTTTTCACTCCATCACAAAAGTTTTAGGGGATACTTACAAATCAACCACTCTTGAAGCTTTTTCTGTTTATTTGATTAGAAAGCAAGATAAGTTGTTGCATCTTGGAGTGATAAGCACTCCACTTGTATCTAACAAAGTTTTAGTGACTCAATATAAGGATAAATCCCAACATCCAAAGAAGCAACATTCTCACAACAACAAGCAAAACAAGGGTTTCAAACCCTCTCAGCCAACTCCTACTCCCATGGTGACAAAGGAAAAACAAAAAACAAAAAGTAAGAACACTAAGAAACATTGCAATTTTTGTGGGTGAGATGATCATCTAGAGTCTAAATGTTTTAAGGAGATGGAACAACAATGAAGAAGCACTATATTGTGTATTCAAAGTCTCTCTTGCAACCTTCTATCAGTATATCAAATTACTCATCTAGGGGAAGCTAAACCAATAGATTTTTACCTCACCAAGTTGTAATCAAGGATTTAAAAGATCCTAAGCATGTCCTAGCATTGATGATGATATTACTAGGTTGTACATATTTGGACACTTTGGGTCATCATCTTTTCCATCAACTTTTATTGCTCATAACGATGAATTTGAGCAAACTTTGGATTGAGAGATTTGGTCATTGGAACTATCAATCATTGTGGAAGTTATGTAATCAAAATATGGTAGTTAGTTTTCCTCCCCTTTCTTGCAGAGATGGTGTTTTTGTCGGTTTTTTTCTTAGCAAAAATCATTTGAATAGTTTTGATAAGTGTGCCTCTTGTCGTGTTTTATCTCCCTTGCTTCTTGTTCATAGGGATTTGTGTGGTTCACTTCCTTTTCCTTCTTTCTTTGGATTCAAGTACTTCCTAATTTTCATTGATGACTTCTCTAGAAACACTTGGGTTTCTTTATTAAAACTTGAAGGTGAAGTTTTGACATGTTTTTGGCCTACAAGGCCCTTGTAGAAAAACAATCTAGAAATCAACTGTAGATGTTAAGATTAGATAATGGAAGTAAATATTTTAACAACAAATTTACAACTTACTACACTACATAGGGAATTCAAATGCAACATACTATTACATATAAACCACAACAAAAGGATTTTGGTGAGAGAAAGAGTCACACATTAAAAGAAATGGAAAATTGTATGATTCCAATCTAAGGGATTAAGGCTTCATTTTTGGGTGGAATCCATGTGTCAATTACATATCCAATCACACTCCCACAAAGGCTTTAAAATATATAACACCAAAAGAATCATGGAGTAAAATTAAACCAAATGTAATCCACTTTAATGTGTTTGTTAGTAAAGCACATGATCAYATTTTTTATAAGAAAAAGAAAGCATTACAACCTAAAAGTGAGAAGTACATTTTTGTTGGATTTCTGAAGATGTAAAAGGTTATAGACTTATTCAACCTAATTCCAATGAAATAATTATTAGGAGAGATGTTAAGTTTGATGAATGTCGCTCAGCTTATAATCCTAATTCGACATTGTGCCACCGTTGGCCTGTGAGACATCTTTGGCGTCTGTACCATCGTCTATTCCCAACGTTTTTGTTAATGCTCCTACTTTGGTTTCTTCTTCAGATGATGACAGTGAGAATGAAAATCCACCTCCTCTTGCTCACCATCATCTAGTTGGGTCCATTGAACATGAACCTACACTAGCACCACCACTTCCTAGATGGGTCCATACAACACAAGAGGTAACTAATGATCTTATAGGTGATCCTACAAATCAACATCATACATGTTCACAGTTTCAGTAAGCCTCCTTTCTTTTGGCTCAAGTTTAAGAGACTCGAGATCTAGAAACATTTACAGAAGCTTATGAAAATCCAATTAGGACACAAAAATTAATAAAGAATATCATTCATAAATGGAAAATGATACTTGGGATCTTGTGCCTCTTCTGTAAGGAAGAAAAATTGTCATACATAAATGGGTGTATAGAACTAAGTATGCATTAGATGGAAGCGTTGAAATACATAAGGCCTAGATAGTTGCCACGTGATTTAATCAAGTTGAATGAATTGGATATAATTAAACATTTTCCCTCATAGCCAATGTAACGTCCCCGACCATCAACGCCATGGTTGGGCCAACATTACTACGCAGAAAAATGCTACTATAACATATTATGCATTCTTATGAAATACAATTACTTAATAACAGTTAAACACAGCATAAGCACATTAATAATGTTAGCATACATAATCCACGGCATTAACAATAATTCACGAATACAGGGGAATACATGTAAACATTGCTAGAATCACAGACATGCATATTTAATTGAAATTATATCATGTATATACTTATCTTTTAGACTAGATGTAATTCACCAACTGCGTGTAGACCTCCCATGAACCTCTTAGCCTTAGACCGCGCTGCTCATCAATCTCAGCAGTAGGTCACCCCCGAGCTGGGACTAAACTCCATCAGGTAGGGATTCTTAGGCTAGGCAAGGAATATAGGAAGACACACAGTCATAGGAGAAGGATTCTCTCCCAGGAGCCACTTATGCCCACTACCCACAGACTCTCATTCCTCACATATTTGTCCCACCCCAGGAGTATACACCTTCACTGTCACCAAGACAGTCCATCAGCTGCTAACCTCCCTTCCCTTGGGCTTCAACAACAGACCGGACCAGAAGTCTCCGAGCTCTCTGGCAGCTACAGGACTCTGTTGGCAGCCAATTCACATTTTTCCACTGTCTCTTAAGCTGCCTACACCTATGTCCTGTGAACATCAATTTTTTCGTCGCATTTTTCAAATAGATGACACTTTCATTTCTTGTGACATTTGCACATTTTTCTATGTTAAGTTTTCACGACTGTAAGCGTGAAAACTTCTCCTTTCGAGGTCACATTTCGATCGTTATCTAAACTGCCAATATCTTTTTATCGATATGCCTACTGCGCTTATCCTTTATCTATCGTTATGTGGCTGAAAGGGACTTTTGAACTATGCTCATTGGACATTGTTATATTGATTGCAAAACTTGATTTTGTTGAGATTATAAGGCATTGAGCATTTGGGTTTATACTTTTTATGACTTGCCTCATCTTTTATTCTACATGGGGGTTATGATTTATTTGGTTTATATATATATGATATAATCCTTATGTTAAATATTTTTATAACTTTTGGCTTGTCAACTATTATGAATTCAGTTGGCACTTTGATTAAAACTTTTGAATTAATACATTGGCACATGTTTTGATCTATACGTCGAATGTTTTGAACATTATGGCATAGTACTGGCGCGTATTGGTATGCACATTGGATTTCATTGGTTTTATACATGGCTTAGTGGTTGAACTATTATTATGGGTAGAACAGCTATGGAAACTGGCGGTTGTACTTTCATATTAACTCTTATGCATGGCAAACGTAAGCTCTACCACCCTTGCACACTTTGCATTAATGCCTACCTCCTTACAGGGTTACCTCTGTTGATTTTTGGGAAAATCTTTGAGCCCACTCTATTCAAACTCTTGTCCCTTAGCCCGGCTCACTGTGTGTTATCTCCTGGCTCCCAAAGGGCGAATTAAACCCCCATGGTGTTCAGAGTTGGTGTTGGTTTCATCTTGCCAGAGAAGACTGCCCCGTAATTGCTCCCAGAGTCACGTTTTTGCGTGAGCGATTCTGGGCAAACGGATTGGAATTAGATCAAACCGTTGAAAACCCAGAACCATTTTTAGCCCCTTTACCTTCAACGCGGGCGGTTTCTTCAGAAGGTGAGCTACTACAGAGATATAGCTCTCGTTTTAAAGGTCAATTTATCAGTGGCTGGAACATGCGTTTTGAGTCTGTATGCATTCCTTCAGATCTGTTCTTCAGAACTCCCTCTCACCCATCAAGTAGCCTCGTCATCACACAGGTATGTTCGATATCAATCGTTTTTTGTAAATAATCCTTGTTTATATAACGAATTCGAATTTGGTTTTGGATAACTCTGTTAACAGCATTGATTAGCTCTGTCACATTATATGCATTAAGTACATAGTTATGTTTTGATTAATAAAATTTGTTTTCCCAGTTTAGTTTCGATTGGATTCTTTCGTCGATTTGATTAGATCTTAGTATGGATATGATTGGTTTCATTTAGCTTAATTTGGGATGTTCTGTTGCTAATCAAAGTCGTTGTATCTATTATAGACACAAGTAGTTTCGCATTTCAATTTTGAACACAATCAAGTTTCGATTCGAATTGGTTATAATGTATACGTTATGGTTGGAAAAAATCGTGATATGGTTAACTATTACAGGAATAAAATTCGAATTATTCTCAATATGATCCTGTTAAAATACGTCCAAAACAATTCGTAACGGTTATGTGAAAGACCCAGCTGGTTGATTCGCGTTGGTTTGATCGACCCGACTATCAGTTGAATTCGTATTTACGACAGATATTCTGTTTCAAGTGGATTTTTGAAACGAGATTGATTCATGATTTGTTTCTATATTAAATCCTGTCGCGACTTGTTTGGAATTAACCATTTCGTTCAAATCCAATAGAGTTTATTTGCACTTATGTCAATTCCATAGTGATTGTGGTCAAAGTCGAATCAATCTGGTTATGATTTTGCATGAATTGGTTCACATATCTGTTTGAATTAATCCACCTGTGGTGCGAACCGTTTGAGCCATAACAGTTATGATAATTGTAAAACAATCCTATTTTGATCTAATCGTATCTCCTGTTTTGGAAAAACACAACGTTGCATATGATCTGCTTGATTGCTCTACTTTCGAATTGGATGCGAAATGATTTGTAAAACTGTTTGGTTTCGATTCTGTTTACCCGACTATAATGGCAATCGAAACATAGCATAATTGTCTCTCTATTTGGTTATTGGATTTTGATCTTATTGGATTTTAATTGGATACGGAACAGTCTTGTTACTGTTCGACCTGATTATGGTAACCGTGAAACAGAGTGCTCCTACCCCTGTTTCGATTGAATTACTTTTGATTTTGTTTAATTTGAATGATAAAATCATGTGAGTCATTAGTGATTTGTTTTTAATGTTTATTAAAAGAAAATTGGATTGAATTATTTTAAAGAGATTTGATTTGATATTTATTTGATCCTGTATGCTATTTTAGACTAGCTACAGAATCAGATGATTCTGTAGCTAAGTCTGTAGGATCAATTTTTTATTGTTTTATTAATAAAAATACATTTCTAACTTGTTATTTTTGGTCTATTGCAGATAAATTCGAAATGGCAGTGGATTTAATGAGCAGTTAGGAGATATTTGAGATATTTTACTTGCATTTTGATTTCCTAGTTTAGTTGATTTTGGGATATCTCCCAGATTATGTAAACAGTTTGATGTTATCCACAGGGAAGTTTTTACCCTGTGGAGAGACTTATAAATACCTATCATTTTTGTAATAATTTTCATCCTCATTCGTGGGAGAACAAGGATATGGAATTTTAATAAAGACTGAGACAGAATTTGGTGTTTTGTTACAGCTTTAGCTTCTCATGATATCAATATTTTGTTTCATGTTGTGTATATCAATTTGTATTTGGTTAATGACTACTTTAGCTATCTTAATCTTGTGCAAATGATATAATTTAATCATTGTAATCCATATCTGATTTCTTCTAGCATTTGAAAGACATAGCAATTTCTTGATTCCATTTGTGAAGCACAGATTTCTCTTCTTCATTGATTGGATCATTAAGTATAAGTTTTTGCATAACAGGTTTCCCTTATTGCAGAGATTT
>ML781114.1:11144-21815 GCA_009831015.1 Picea engelmannii | reverse complement strand
TTTAAATAGATTAGTTAGTTTAGATTAGTTTTCTCTTTGGTTTTCTTAGGACCTTAGACGGCTAACGGAGCCGTTAAACCCGTCAGGGTGGTTCATTCCAAACGGCTTGGGTTATTAGACAACCCCGGATCGGCTCCACTCTCTCAGTTGACGGACGGTCAGTTTCGCCCGTCAACAGACTCCTTCTAGGAGTTCTCACTTCCTCCGTGCACTCTCTCACCTGGAGAGAGTCGCTCACAGACTGGGTAACCTGCCTCTTCAACAACAATCACCTCCCTCACACTGGCCAGCAAGACACACACGGTCCAATACTGTGTGGCCACAACAGTCAATTGGGAAAATGGGTATGGACACCCGAAACGGAAACGATCAGCACTAAAGCATAGCGCAACTCTGCGATTACAGGATGCATTGAGCTTTCCAGCAAGCAACACATGATGCGTGACTCAGCAATTACGGGACATTCGGTTCTCCCAACCAGCAATAAGGAACAGACTCACCGCTCTGGTTTTGGAAATGCGTAAGGTTTACAGAGGTTCCATCACAGAGGCCAAACACGTACAGACGGAGGATGGAGGAATTGGAAGGTTGAACCCCAGATTCAGGTGATGGTTGGAGGAATGCCCACCCAACCCTTCGCAACAATCAACGGAATGGAAAGAGAACCCCCAACACGGCTCATTTCCTGGGTTAAATCGCATGTGCCTGGGTCGACACATGTCGCCCATGAAGTTGCATGCATCTCTCCACAGGAACTTAGGACAAAACATGGATTTCACATGGCTTTTTGGATAATATTAAAATATTATTCCCAAGGACTTAAGCCCATAGGCTCCACACTTAGCCTCTCTTTCCAACCTTCCAACCCCCAATCCCTTACCCAGGTTTTGTGGAAGCTTATTACCCCATCACTCATTCATCGTGGTCGGTCCACACGTAGAGATGTTTTGTATTAATACTGTGCATAATTACATGTACAAAAATCAGCCTCCTGGCCTTCGACACTTAGGCTCCCTGGCCTAATAACACATAAGCCCATTATCTTATATAACTTGTCTCACCAGCCTTATAAACTTGAATTACAGTTCATAAACAAGTTTTATACTTCATAGACACAATTTACAACAAGGCTCGGCCTTGGGGACATTACAATCCCCTCCCCTTATTTTTTCACTGTCCTCAGTGCAACTTTACACTACATCTGCAAGCTTTTCAAAATGTTCAAAAAGATGCGGGTACTCTGCCTGCATAACATCTTCATGCTCTCATGTCGCGTCCCCAGGACCGTACCAGGTCCACTGGACCTTTACAAGCCCTATGGCTCGATTCCGGAGCTGTTTGTTTTTCCTGTCTAATATGCGCACAGGATGCACTTACAAGACACCTTCTTGCTCCACCTGGATCACATTCCAATCAATTACATGATTAGCATCAGGCATATACTTTTTAAGAAATGAAACATGAAACACATTATGTACAATCATGGGTGCAGGTAATGCAAGCATATATGCAACTGGCCTAATCATTTCCAAGATTTCAAATGGCCCACAAAATCTGGCTGCCAACTTGGCGCAACTTCCCAACTTCAGGGAACTCATGTTAGCTTTCACTTTCAGGAAAACATGATCACCCACTTTGAACTCTCTGTGGGTTCTGTTCTTATTAGCATAACTTTTTTGCATGTCCTGGGTAGCTTTCAAATTCTGCTTAATTTTTATCATTTGGTCCTCCATCTCCTTGAGCAACTCTGCCCCAACTACTATTCTATCAGCTGGATTATCCCAGCTCACTGGAGTATTGCACTTTCTTCCATAAAGTGCTTCAAATGGGCTCATCTTCAATGATGCATGATACCCATTGTTGTAGGCGAATTCTACCAAGTGTAGGTAGTCTTCCCATCTTGATGGTTTGTCCATCACATACATTCTCAGTATGTCTTCTATTACTCTGTTCACCCTCTTTATATGTCCATCAGACTCAGGATGATAAGTTGTACTAAAGTTCAGATTCGTTCAAAATCCTTTGAACAATCCTTTCCAGAAATTCGAGGCGAATTTCGGGTCTCTGTCGGACACAATCATTTTGGGAATTCCGTGCAATCGTGCCACTTCCTTTATGAAAATATCAGCAACATCTGCTGCCTTGTGAGTAGTTTTTAGTGGAATAAAATGGGCAGCTTTTGTAAGCTTGTCCACCACCACCATGATCAAATCATGCATCTTGCATGTTCGGGGCAATCCCGTAATAAAATCCATCGTTACTGCTTCCCACTTTTACTCAGAAAGGGGTAAAGGTTGTAGCAACCCTGCTGGGTGCCTATGCTCAACTTTAACTTTCTGGCACTCCATACATCTAGCGATGTATTCAGTGATCTCTCTCTTCATACCTGGCCAAAAGTAATGGATCTTGACCGCTGCTACTATTTTCTGATATCCAGGGTGCCCTGCATAAGGCACATTATGCATCTCCTGCAAAATCATTTGTTTCAAGCACTGGACATTGGGTACAAAAATTTTGTTCTTGTACAGCAGTATTCCATTTGTTTCCAATTTATAAATTTCCATCTTCTGTGGCATCTTACCCTGTTGTAGCTTGGCTACCAATTCTCTGTACTGCAGATCTGCATTTGCAGCCTCCAGAATTCTACTTTTAATATCAGTCTGATACATGCTAATGGTTGTAGCATGTAATTCATGCACCCTCCTGCTGAGTGCATCAACCACTTTATTCTCCTTTCCTTTGATATGCTTGATCTCAAAGTTGTACTCACACAACAATTCCATCCACCTACTTTGTCTACCGTTTAAGGTTGGTTGATCAAACAAATATTTCAGACCGTTATGGTCTGTTCTGAGTTCAAACCTCCTTCCCATGAGATAATGCCTCCATTTCTTTAGAGCATGAACTATGGCTGCCAACTCCAAGTCATGGGTTGCATAGTTCTTCTCGTGCTCTTTTAATTTCCTGGACTCATAACAGATTACAAATCCGTTCTGACTAAGGACTCCTCCCAGTCCTTCTTTGCATGCATCAATGCATACTATGAAATCTACATTTGGATCTGCAATCCTCAAGATTGGAGCATTGGTTAACATCTGCTTCAATCACTGGAAACTTTCTTCACATCCCTTTGTCCAGTGAAACTGCTTCCCCTTTCTTTGCAAGGAAGTGATAGGGTGAGCTATCTTGGGAAACCCTGCGATGAACTTTCTATAATAACCAGCCAATCCCATGAAGGATCTAACTTCCATTGTGTTCCTTGGTGTTGACCATTCTCTAATGGCTTCAATCTTCTTAGGGTCTACCGCTATCCCATCCTTCGAGATAATATGTCCCAAGTAATGGATCCTCTCTTGATAAAATGAGCACTTGCTCAACTTGGCATACAGTTGGTGCTCTCTTAGCACCTGCAACACCATCCTCAGATGTTTTTCGTGTTCTTCTTCGGTCTTGGAATACACCAAAATGTCATCCAGGAAGACAATGACAAACTTATCTAGATAATCCCTGAATACTCCATTCATCAAGCTCATAAAAACAACGGGTGCATTTGACAGTCCAAACGGCACCACTGTGAACTCGTAATGACCATACCTTGTTCTAAAGACGGTCTTGTTGATGTCTTCATCTTTTATTCTTACTTGGTGATATCCCGATCTTAGATCTAGTTTCGAAAAGATCTTTGCATCCTTCAACTAATCGAAGAGATCATCAATCCTCGACAGAGGATACTTGTTCTTCACCGTTACTTTGTTCGATTGCCTGAAATCGATGCACAATCTCAGCGTTTCGTCCTTCTTCTTTACGAACAGGACTAGGGCACCCCAAGGCGACACGCTTGGGGGTATATACCCCTTCTTCAGAAGTTCTTCAAGCTGCAGCTGCAACTCTTTCAGTTCTGGCACACTCATCCTGTATGGAGCCTTTGACACTGGAGCTGCTCCAGGCATCAAGTTCACAGAGAAATTGATATCCCTTTTCGGAGGTAGTCCAGGTACTTCTTGGAATACATCTTCGAACTCTTTAAGTACCTCATGATCCTCAATACTTGACACCTTATCCTTAGGTGTTTCCCCCACATGGGCTGTAAATAATTGACAACCTTTTCTGTAGCACTTCTTCAGCTGCATTGCTGAGATTTCTCTAACAGTAACAGCTCTAGGAATTCCTTGGACAACTCTCTGATTCCCTTCTTCATCTAAGCAAGTGAATGCCTTGTTTTGATAGTCCAAGATGGCATGGTGCTGGTCCAACCAGTCCATCCCAATTAGACAGTCATAAGAACCTAACGACAGAATGTTCAAATCAGCCTTTGTGCTCAGTCCATTCATGTCTATAGGACAGGACTTGACTAACTCCATGACTTTCCTCTTGGTTCCTATAGCTAGTTGCACTAACCAAAACTTTTCATGTTTGCTTCTTATCAAATGCAAACTTTCTACCACTCTAGGGTCTATAAAACTATGGCTAGCCCCTTAATCAACTAAAATAGTAAATGGTTGGTTTTTTATCATACCTTCTACTTCAATCATGTGCGACGGATACTTAGCTTGCTTGTTTTCCAGGGCTGCATAGATCCTTGGAATTCTACTACCCATGTCCTCCACTGTTTCAGGCTGCTGAACAATGTGGATAACTCTTACTTTATCATTTTTGTGGGGGCAATCCCTGTACCTATGGTTTTCTTTACAACCCCAACATTCCATAAGTGGCGGCCTTGACATTTTCCCACCCATTTCAACCTTCCTGGGCTCTCTAAGAGACGGTTGTCCTTGAGGACTGTTTCTGAAAAAGGGTAGTTTATTTCCCTTCTGCCTCTTTTCTTTCTTGAACTTTTTCTGGTCATCCCAAGCCTTTCGAAAGGTAAGCTTTTCTCTTTGTTGTTCAAATAAGCACTTCACTCTTTGTATCGTTTCTTCCATAGTCTTTGGGTCATCATACTGAATCGTATCCCCAATAGGAGGCGGTAATCCACTCAGGTACCTCTGAATCTTGACAGACTCATCTTTGATGAACGGAACATACTTTAGTAATTCCAAAAACTTTCATTCATACTCATCAATGGTCTGGTTGTCCAGCTTGAGTTCAAAGAACTCTTTCATCTTTCTGTCAAAATATCTTTTAGTTAATTATTTCCTCTCGAAATACCTCTTGAATTCTTTCCATGTGATGTCCCTTTCCCTAATGTGTTCCACCTGCACAAGTTGATCCCACCACATGGATGCCTTTCCCTTCAATTGATACATGGAAATCCTTCCCTCTGCATGATAGGAATAATTCTGCAGTTGGAAGTATTTCCTCATACCAAGAAACCAAGTTTCGGCATCTTCCTCCTTCTTATGTTCTCCATAGAACGTTGGAGGCTTGATCTTGTTCATTCCCCTTTTCAATTCATCCATCCCAAATCTCCTGTGCTTTTTGGTAGGAGATGGGCTTGAACTACTGTGTGCTTCCCTACTGGAATGCTTTGGGGAGTGATGGCGATGCCTGCTGACACTCCTTGATCTTCTTTTCCTCTCAGGGGTCCTGCAACTCTCTGTCTTTCTTGAGTCACTCTCCTTTTTCAATTTCTTTTCTATTCTTTCCAGACTCTTCAACATCCTTAAGTTGAATTCACCCTTCTTATCCCTGACTTTCATGAGCGTTTGGCTATCATCTCGGCGAGCCTGGGCATCTTTCTACAATCTTTCAATGATTTTCATCATATGTCCTTCCTTATCCATCTCTTTTTCTTGCCCATTAGAGTTTGATCCTTCAACTCCCAAGTTGACATTCCTTCCTTCTCTTTTGTTCTCTGAATTGGAGGCAATCCGCACCTCTTCCATTATTTTCTCTCAACGACAACCCTATTCGGTTTTGGCACTTGCTAAGCTTCTGCAAACACATGTGTAGACAACAGAGATTTGTCAGGTCGTCATTCTTAGCAAATTCCACACATTCAAAACCATTCTGATTTAAGAAAACGGTTCAACTTCACAAATTTTCCGAGTTCTGCTCGGCTCTGTAATTTTCGGGTGATAGCTCCCTCTTTCTTAGCCCCTACCCTCGTAACCAAAGGTCATGACCAAATGCTAGACAACTAGGTGTTACTCGGGCTTTCAACCTTCAAAGAGTTTTAAGGTACACACATCTATCTCCCGGAGTTTCGATTTATCAAATTCGCGTAAATCGGGTGGATCAACGGTCCACGTTTACCCAACATCCAACGGTTAAAAATTTGCTACGGTTCTTCCATCTTCGAAGATTTCGGGACTTCGGGACTTCAGGTTTCGGGGTTTCGGTAACCGAGAGTTCGAAATGCAGCGACCCAAACCACTGGTCACTCCATTCCCCGAACTCCAATACACGAGTTCTTGTACGAGATCCAACGATCCTCGATGATTTGGATCCATTGGTCCAGATCTTTTTGGAGTTTCGTGAACCGGGAGTTCACGATGCAACGACTCCAAATCTCTTGTCACTTCAATCCTCGAATTTTGATATGGGAATTCATGTATGAGATCAACAGTTGTGATCCTCCCTTGATCCGATGGTCCAGATCTCTCCTAAGCTTACACCTGTCAAAGCTCTTCATCCCTAACTTCCTCGCTAGTTGGCTGGATCCAACGACTCATGGGATTTCGACACTTCTTCCTAGAAGCGCTCCACCGTCTGATTCTACCCTTGTTAATCTCTTTTGCAATTCAGGACTTTGAGTGACCAAGAATTTGGCATGCGCTCCAAGTTCATGATCCCTGAATTCCTGAAATGATCCAACGGTTCAAACCAACCACGATCAACGACCCATGTTTATTCTGGATCCTAGGGTGGCGAGTTTCTCCATCCACTTACCACCTTGCAACTTCTGGCTATCTTATGGTCCTTGCGATTTCGCGAGTTCTCCACAGAGAATTCTGATCGTCCAACTCTGCTTCTCAAGGACTTCTGGCCAATGACTTGGTACCCTCCTTCTAAACTTTCATCTACTTGATCCAACGGTCTTGATTCCCCACAATCTGACGACTCAGATCTCATCGGTATTTTGCGTATCGGGATTTTGTGTGTCACGAGGTCGAAATATTTTCCACCTTCGTCCTCCCTATTCCCAAAATGTCGGTTTCTTCCTGGACAATTAACGGTCTAGATCTCTCTTAGATCGACGATTGTGATCCAATCGTGAATTCTCACAAACTCACCCTTAGACCATTTCAAGTCACGAGTCAGTGAAAGGTTGATCGCTCTCCACGCTTCCTTTCTGATGGATGGTCCTGACAAATTCAGGATTTCACGTATCGCGATTTCCACACTCCTGTGCAACTCCAAAGGGTTTTAAACCTTATGCACATTCTCCAGATTTGACAGTTGTGAGGGTTCTCCTTTCCTCCCGAACAGATTCTATGGCTCAAACACTTCTGGTGTGGAGTTCTCTCTCTCCCTGTGGCCATATACCACACCGGCTGCAGTTTTATAATACCGCTACACCTCCTGATCTTTGTAACACGGTCAAGTAGTCCGTTGACACTCAGAAACATTCTGAGGTCTGAAATTAGTCCTCCAGCCACAATTTCTTCTCAAAACCTCAGTCCAAAGACCACTTATCTGGCCCATCCAGGCTCGACATTGAAACTAGGCTCTGATACCATACTGTAACGTCCCCGACCATCAATGCCATGATCGGGATAACATTACTATGCAGAAAAACGCTACTATAACATATTATGCATTCTTATGAAATACGATTACTTAATAACAGTTAAACACAACGTAAGCACATTAATACCGTTAGCATACATAATCCACGACATTAACAATAATTCACGAATACAGCGGAATACATGTAAACATTGCTAGAATCACAGACATGCATATTCAATTGAAATTATACGCATGTATATACTTATCTTTTAGACTGGATGTAATTCACCAACTGCATGTAGACCTCCCACGAACCTCCCAGCCTTAGACCACACTGCTCATCACTCTCAACAGTAGGTCACCCCTGAGTTGGGACTAAGCTCCATTGGGTAGGGATTCCTAGGCTAGGCAGGGAATACAGGAAGACACACAGTCACAGGAGAAGGATTCTCTCCTAGGAGCCACTTATTCCCACTGCCCACAGACTCTCAGTCCTCACATGTTTGTCCCACCCCAGGAGTATACACCTTCACTGTCACCAAGACAGTCCATCGTCTACTAACCTCCCTTCCCTTGGGCTTCAGCAACAGACCAGACCAAAAGTCTCCAAGTTCTGTGGCAGCTACAGGAATCCTTCCAGGAGTTCTCACTTCCTTCGCGCACTCTCTCACCTGGAGAGAGTCACTCACAGACTGGGTAACCTACCTCTTCAACAAAAATCACCTCCCTCGCACTAGCCAACAAGCCACACGCAGTCCATAACTGCGTGACCACAACAGTCAATTTTGAAAATGGGTATGGACACCCGAAACGGAAACGATCAGCGCTAAAGCATAGCGCGGCTCTTCAATTACAGGATGCATTGAGCTTTCCAGCAAGCAACACAGGATGCACGACTCAGCAATTCTGGGACATTCGGTTCTCCCAACCAGCAATAAGGAACAAACTCACCACTCTGGTTTCAGAAAATGCGTAAGGTGTACATAGATTCCATCACAGAGGCCAAAAGTGTACAGACAGAGGATGGAGGAATTGGAAGGTCGAACCCTGGATTCAGGTGATGGTTGGAGGAATGCCCACCCAACCCTTCGCAACAGTCGACGGAATGGAAAGAGAACCCCCAACACGGCTCATTTCCTGGGTTAAATCGCATGTGACTGGGTCGACACATGTCACCCAAGAAGTTGCATGCATCCCTCCCCAAGAACTTAGGACAAAACATAGATTTCACATGGCTTTTGGGATAATATTAAAATATTATTCCCAAGGACTTAAGTCCCTAGGCTCCACACTTAGCCTCTCTTTCCAACCTTCCAGCCCCCAATCCCTTACCGAGGTTTTGTGGAAGCTTAGTCCCCCATCACTCATTCATCGTGGTTGGTCCACACACATAGATGTTTTGTATTAATACTGTGCATAATTACATGTACAAAAATCAGGCTCCTGGCCTTCAACACTTAGGCCCCCTGGCCTAATAACACATAAGCCCACTAGCTTATATAACTTGGCTCACCAACCTTATAAACTTGAATTACAGTTCATAAACAAGTTTTATACTTCATAGACATGATTTACAAAAGGGCTCGACCTTGGGGACATTACAGCCAAAATAAATCACATCTTCATTGTTCTAGTCCTTACCATCTCACATAAATAGGAGGTTCATTACATGGATGTTAAATCCTCCTTCTTGCATTGGGATTTGTAAAAATAATTTTACATGGAATAAACTTCTATCTATATTCATAATGAATCCACCCTTGTTTTTCACCTTAAGAAATCTCTCTATGGTCTAGCAAGCTCCTCAGGATTAGTGTGCTAAAATGGATACCTTTCTTCTTGACATTAACTTTTCTAGATGTTATTTTAACCACAATTTCTTTACCAAGAAAGTAGGTAACCATCTCACAGTACGTTTTCCTTATGTTGATGACCTTATTCTCACGCATAGTGACCCCAAAATTTTAGACCATGTGAAATCCAACCTTAAGAAGAAATTTGAAATGGTAGATTTAGGTTATTTGCATTATTTCCTTGGCCTCCAAGTATTCCAAACCAAAGAAGGAAATTCCCTTTCCTAGTCTAAGTATGCATGTAACCTTCTTCAATGCTTTCACATGGAATATTGAAAACCATCGTCTTCTCCCTTTATGTCTGGAGTCAAGCTTGTTGCCACTTGTAATACACTTGAAATAGATGCCTCTTTGTAATTCCAATTAGTTTATATCTTTTTATATTTGACTCACAATCATCTCGGTATTTCCTTTGTTATTAGTCTTGTTGCTTGATATATGAAAACACCCCATGAAAGCCATTGGAAAGAAACAAAAAGGATACTTTGATATGTCCGAGGGATAGTTTAGTGTGGGATACATTACAATTTAGGGGGGACTCCTTTCTTGGTTGGTTACACTCATTCTAATAGGCTTGGAGACCCTAGTGATCAAAAGTCTACTATAGGTTGTGTTTTTAGTCTTGGTTTCATACCTATCACTTGGGTTTGTAAGAAGCAACAAGATCTTACTCTTTCTTGAGCAAAAGAAAAGTATCGAGCTACAATTAATGCAATTCAAAAAACGATGTGGCTTCAATAGATCCTTTCAAAGTTTTGATTATAGCAGCATCATCCAACCACACTGGTGTGGCAATCAAAGTGTCATCAAGTTTACCAAAGATCTAGTTCAACATTAGCACAACAAACACATTGAGTTGCACATGCACTTTATGAGAAAGATTATTCAAGATTGTGTTCTCGAAGTACTCTTTATCCCTACAAATGATCAAAGTTGTAGACATTTTCACAAAGTCTCTTACATAAACAAAGGTTTTCAAACTTCAATCTATGTTAGGAGTTCAAGAAGTTGTGATTAAGGGGAGATAGGTTCTAATGCTTCCTTCCTTCTCCTGTTGTGTCACCTTTGTAAATCCTTCAATCATATCCCAACTTGTTATTAAGGGGGGATGTTAAGATATTTAGACACTTAAGAGTTAGTTACGATCAACTTGGCCTAATTTGTCTTTAGGTGAAGTGTATTTCTTTATTTTTTTTCATTAGTA
>ML781113.1:1187210-1198500 GCA_009831015.1 Picea engelmannii | reverse complement strand
GGAAGAGCCCAGGATCAGGATCGTGGAATGGTGGCCGATCTCAGAAATCATTGTAAGTTGGTTCATATTGAGATTAATGAAAAAGATACTTTTCCCGTCCCGAATACATGAGTCTCATCTATGTTATTTGATTTATGTTTTATATCTAACCCCCTAGTAGATCAGGAGCATGCATGCATAGTTTGTCTTGATTGCAGGAAGCTTTTTGGAAGGAGCAGCAGCAGCAAGGAGATAATAACTCAATGGAGGATCTACTTCAACCGTCGGAAAAAGGTTGGTTTATTCTTCCCGTGTTTGCCTGAGAAAAGGGGTTGAGATTTTGGGTAGAAGGTTAAAAGTTAAATCTTAAGGGTCATGATCTGCGTATAAGTTTAGAGCCCTAGCTTATTAGTCCGTAGGGTAGAATACCCAACAACAAAGGGGGCAAGGTTGAGATCAAAATTATTTTCACCCACAACCTTGGTGATGGTGTAATGTCCATAATGGAGTGGATGAAGCTTTCGATGAGGCCCTATAAGGAATTATTTCTACAAGTGCAACCAAACTTTGTCTCCCATATGAAACTAGTGTGGCACTCGGTATTGATCATGGCACTGCTTGTACTTGGAATTAGAATTATCTAAATATCCTGAACCTATTGGAGGATGTGTTGGATTCAATCAATGAACTAGGTGGCTTTGTCACATTAAGTTCAAGCATGGAACAAGTCTACCTCGGTGGCGTGCAAGGTCTAGTGTAACATCCATGGGACCCAATGATTGAAATACCAACCCCACCTGAAAGGGGATGTGGCCAGTTAATAATCTCATTGATGACATCAATTTGGCCATCCATCTAGGGGTGGAAGGTAGTGGACTTTGTGAGCTTGGTATCTAGTAGTGACCATAGGCTCGACCAGAATGTGTTGAGGAACCGACTATCCAAATATGAGATAATGGGTTGTTGGATCCCAAACTTTACCCACACTCGTTCAAAGAAGATCTTGGAAGTGGCCTCCATTGTGATGTTCTTCTTATAGGCTTCTAGAATCACCATCTTGTAAAAGTGATCAAAAACCACAAAAACACAGTCATTTCCACCGAACATATTTCATGCTCTTATACCATATTGTAACATACCCGATCATCTAGATCAGGTCATGCCACCAAAAATATTTCATGCTTTGATACCATATTGTAACATCCCCATCATCCAACTAGGCTATGCCACATAAAGTTTTCGAGCTGTATGCAAATTAAAACATATACACAGAAACTCTTGTAGAACTTTATATATAAAACTTAAACAGAAAAATACATTCTGTAAATGTATAGATTCATACGGAAATAACATTAAACATATACATGCATCATAGACAGGAAATACTGTTGGCCCCTGACCAGGTTTGGAGGAAACGTTGGTCATGTTTGACCATTTTTGGGACTTCAACAGGTTGGTCGAAGACGGAGCGCCCAAGCGAAGCAGAGATTGCGGTATCTCACCCATTTTGCAGGCTTTTTGGGATTTCAGGGTGTATGTAATGGGTATGGGATGTTGGCCCATGGGTTTACCCATGCTTAGGCCCCTTTTTGTAATGTATAAATAAGTAGCTAAGGCTGTAAGACGTAGTTATAGTTACTAGAATTGGCTTAGTGCAAGTGGTAGATTACTATTCATTGTTTGGCTTAGTACATGGCTAGCTAGATTTGTTCACAAATGAGTTAAGGCTTGCAGAGCCAAGTGTAAGTTTTTTTGTAAGTTCTTGGTGCATACAGACTGTGTAAGGCTTTGTGCTTTGATCCAATTCGGGGAAGGAGGATCTGGCGAGGTGCACACAAATCTCTTGTCCTTTGCAGAGTTGGCTCTGTGTCTTGGTGCATGTAAGAATATTGGAAGAGAATAATAAAGAAGAAGAAGATTTGGTGGACGTATCCCCACACTAGGGTGAACCACGTATATCCTGTGTTGATGTGTTTTGTGCAATATTATTCATGGTGTTTATGTATCTATTTTCTTAGTGCATTATCCTTGATGTAGATAGATAGATCTATGAATGTTTAGTGCTTTACGATGTGACTGAATGTTAGATTTGATCTTATGCTAAGTGCTTAGAAGTGTTTGATCTATTTATTATAGTGATGTTATGTATTTAGGGTTTGATCTATGATGTGAATAAGAGTCATACTTAATGCATATTGTTGGCTAAGTGCTTTGTTAATGTGTTGTAATCACAGATTTGTGTCCCAGCTAGGTTGTAGACACTTGAGTGTTGCAACCCCCCCATGCCTCTACCTCGAGTGAGACTTCATCTGCTTCGCAGGTGTTTCCTAAAGGTCCGGTAGTTATGGTTTTTTTGGTGCGTTGTTGAAGCATTGAACCCTGGGTCTGCCCCTGTGCCAACAAATGATTCCATTGTCAGGACCTGAAACTGTGATTTTTGGGAACTGAATAAAAGAGAAGGCTATGTGCATAGATTTGTTGTTGTAGTGTGCATTATTCTACTTGACTTGCGAAGCTTTGTGCTAAAAATAGAAGTTTGATCTGAAGAAAAAAGGTAATATCTTAAAGCTTTGTGCTCTGGTAAAGGTAAGATAAGTGGAAATTTTTTCTTTGTAAGTATGAATTTAGGTATGTTTGATAGATTTTTCCCTAGTCTGAAAACTAGGGAACAACTAGAAGAAAGAATATTTTATCTGAATAAATTTGATAGAGATACTGAAAGATATGTTATTCCTATGCATAGAAATATTTTTTGGACTAACAAGTGGATGTAGGACCCTAGAAAGAATGTTTGTAGATTGCAGGTCCATCACTATGATCCTAGTGTGCAGTACAAAAAAGGTTGGGGATCATTTAAAAGAAAGAGAGGATTGACACTATGTTATAACTACAGAAGACCGAGACATATTTCTAAGGAATGCCCTAGTGTAGGTCCTACTTGTCTTTGTTGTAAATCTATTGTTCATGAGGTTTTGGATTTCCCTAGAATGATTACTAAAGTTGAAAAGATGAACATGAGACAAGAAAACCATGAAGAAGGTCAAGAAACTAAGGATATGTTAGAAAACCAGAATGAATCAAAATCTATGTTATTACAGCTAAAAGAAACCCTGAATGATCACAGAGACATCAGTTTACCAGAGATCTTAAAAGAGAAGCAATGTATAGAAACAAGAATAGGAGAATTCAACCTAGACTGTGTTTTGGATGAGGAAACACATGTGAATATTATGACAAAAATCACTTGGGAAATTTTGGCAAAGCCTAACATGATTCCTTCATTGGGAAGCATAGGATTGTTTAAAGGAAAAATGTTAACCCTATATGGACGAGTTACTAATATACCTATGATTTCTCATGGAACATCAACCAAAGAAGAATTTGAATTCATTAAGTTTGTTGAGAACAACACCCCTTTTTCACTTTTGTTAGGAAATACATGGATTGAGAAATATTAGATCTGAAGGAAAGCAGAGGAAGAAGCTACAGAATAGAAAAATAAATAATTAAGGGACTTCATAGCTAAGAATAGAGTGACTAATACAAGAACAAGACAACATGTTGAAGCAACAGAAGGCAAGAAATTTAGCTGTGAATTTGAAAGAACGCAGGAAGGATTAAAGATCCTTTCCACGTAGGAGAGAAGAGCGCCTACCCTAGAAATAGTAAGAAAAGAAGTATTACCCTCGAACCCTTTGAAATATGATCAACAGTGCGAAGTTGCTATGCTAAGAGAAAATAAGAATGAAAATGGAAAAATGACCCCAGAGACTTAGACCATAGGAAGGAAGGCAAGAAATCTCAGTAAAAAGAAGGAAAAGTTAGAAAAACTATAGGAAGTTCCAGAGAAGACTTCGTAGAAGGAAGGCTTGCAGAACTTGAACCTCACTAGATTAGCAGAACCGTGCAGAAAGGCACTTCTCCACGGTGAAGCTATATGACCATTGGAGGCGTCCCGACTATTAGAATGATGCTCCAAAATGACTAGAAACACATTTATTGCCGAAAAGATCGCCATTGGACCGTTGATACTGTGCCATAATGGATGGAATCGAATTGATTGACGCATTCATGCTTGTTGGAGAAATCTGTTACGATGTTACTTATTTAATCTTTCGAATGCTACACCGAGACCACTTTTTGCAAACAAGATATATGAACTAACAGAGACATGATTTCATACTGTGATGTACTGTCTAGACCTCACCATAGATTTGATTACCTTGAGTGTCTATTCACCTACCCGAGTTATTTGATTACGAGTGTGCATGTCGGGTGACCTTAGCGCAGTAGATAAATTTTTAGAAGAGATCTTGATTGACCTCATGGCTGAGAAAGTCATGTCTGCAAGTATATAGGCATCATCAACGGGTGGATTGTAAGCATCCCCCTTGACTAGACGTCGATCTGTGCCATCCCAAACCGTGAAGGAGAAGAGAAGCAAGCACTATGATGATCTGGAAAATGCAAAGCAGATCCTGTCGGTCTTGCCCGACTATATCCCACCCTTGGCTGGCGTATTTAGTCATGGAAACATCCCATGTGATTTTTAGTACATGCTCATCATTGCATACCTCCCGAAGAGGATACGTGCAGTCGGACTGCAGTTGGGACTGATCCCAGCTCTCAAGATAAGTGATTTCAACCTTGGCAATAGTAAGAATTATGCGATGCTCGCACCACATCACTACCTAATGAAGATGACTGGGAAGAAGCCCAAGATATTTCCCCATCCATGGATCAAGGATATTACAAGATTGATGATATTGAACATCATGAAGATCCCCCACTTTGACAGACATCAAGAGGTTAATGCGTGCGTTAAAATCCTCTTGTCGCACTACCATGGAGGTTGTCTTTGGTTGGATAGGTGCATCACTGTGGATCTAGCATTGATTTACTTGATCACTGAACTAAGCATGCAAGGACCAAACCCTCACAAGTTCTACCCAGGAAATACATCAGATCGCTCCTTGGCCCAGTGCATCAAGGAGGCGTATGGCGATGTGGAGAAAGGGAAGCAAGGTTACAAGGTAACCTCCATCTAGGATGGCATGGTGCACCTAGCTTGTCAGTTGATAGTGGGAAAGCTCATCAGAAAGAACCACCCTACACAAGTAACAGGATTCGTAGTCGACCTTGCAGGGAAGTGCGTCGAAGGGATGCAGATGAACTGGGCAAGCTACCTCATTAATGAATTAGAGAAAGACTACCGCAAAGCACAAGACCGAGGCTATGAATTTCACTTCAATTGTTTATTGATTCTCATTGCATTTTTCGCTTGGGAGATACCAAAGGGAGTGACATTCCCGGAAGTTGAGCCATCGGATCCACTAGCTGCGAGGTTCACCACCTTGTCGTATTCGAGCTACATGGCGAAGCAGTGGAAATAAAATGTGGTGTTCCATGCATACTACCTACAACTCAAGTGTGCCATTGAATCATTCCCCCGAATGACCCTAAACACCTTGCATACATACAGGCCACTAATGAAGTTCTATGCAAACACACATTTCATTTACATCACTGCATGTATGGATGAAAGAAAGGAGGAGTTGTAGTCCTACTACAAATTGACCGATGAAGACATGGATGAGATAACCAAGGAATGGCCAACCAAATTCCTTGTACCAGTTGAGCAGACAGAGCTCTCTAACCCTGACATCATTGGAATCCCTTTAATCACCCAGACCGAGTATGACGGGCCAAGCAACGCAAAGAGAAATAAGAAAAAGGAGGAAGTGCAGGACATAGATAGTGAGGAAAAGAACAACGCATCTGAGGAAACTACATTTGAATCACTTGTAGGAGGAGGAGGTGATGAATTAAACCAAGAGGAGGAAGGGGAATAAGACAAGCAAGATAAGGGCGAAGTAACACCGCCAAAGGATCCCTTTACAGAGGTCAAAACATCCAAGAAAAGGAAGGGTTCTCCACAGAAACCCTCAGCATGGAAGAAATCCCGAGCCACTAAAATTCAGTAACATAACATGATCACAGTGGATGATATCAAACTCATCATCACAGTTGTCGAAGATGCATCAGAGGATATCCTGTAGAGACATGAAGCCAAGAAATAAATAATGTATAATAGGATTGAGAAGGAGCTGAAAGACATCCAGCAAGCCATCGAGTCAAGCCGCGCAGTGTCTATTGTGCCATCCTCAGCAGAAAGTGTAGAATTGGGGGATGAGCCTACCCAACTACGCATATTAGCATATGCAACAGAGACCTGAATTCATCGAGTCAAGGAAGAAAAGGAGTAGGCCACAGAGGCCTTGAAACAAGAAAAGGAGGAGATCTGAGAGAAAATTCAAGTTGCGCAGTAAGAGAAAGATGACCTCCGGGTGAAGTTTGAAGAGGACAAAGAGAAAGACCATATTCTTTTAGAGTAGACTATGGTCAGAGAGGAAGTAACGAGAGCACTTCGCTCTATGTCAGGCTTGGCATAGATGGAAGAAGTGATAGTCGAGAGCCAAGTGGGGAAGCTCGTTGAGGCCATTCAGTAGCTTCAAGAAAGAGTAGTAGAGCTAGAAATTCAAGCAGTGCCTAGCACTCCGCAAGAAATAAGAGATCATAGGTAAGAAAACCAGGGGAGTGGTAGAAAGAATTAGGGCATTGGCCACAGAATGTAAGCAACTAAGTGATAGAAGAGTGAAGACCTATGAGCGCCTTGCAGAAGACCCGAAGATGAGGAGATTGGAGGCACAACTCCAAGAGGCGAAGCAGTAGGTGTCAACTGTGCAAGTGTAGCTGAAGCTGCTTACGGCCATGGAAAATATGAAAAGGTCACAGGAGTAGTGCACAGTTCAGCAGCAGGTCATTTCCATCTAGAGAAAAGTTATGGAGGTGACACAAAGACTCCAGGCAGTGTAGGATGAAGCTTGCACACTTTTTGAAGAGATAGAGGGACAAGGCTCACAGTTGGAACATGCAGTCACAACAGTAGAACAACACCTAGAAGGGACTCTCACCGAGAAAGTAATCCAAGATTTCGTCGAGTAGGAGGCTCTGGCGAAACAACAAGTCGAGGCAGCTTGAGCTAAGCTAGAGACCTTCGAAGCACTATTGCCTAGATCAGAGTGACTTGGGACGAGTCACAGTTGAGTGTTGGGGGCCTATTATCCCTTGATCAATTTTGGAGGAAACGTTGTTCATGTTTGACCATTTTTGGGACTTCGACAGGCTGGTCAAAGATGGAGCACCCAAGTGAAGCCGAGATCGCAGGATCTTGCCCATTTTGTGGGATTTTGGGGATTTTAGGGTTTATGTAATGATTATGGGATGTCGTCCCATGGGTGTACCCATTCTTAGGCCCATTTTTGTAATGTATAAATAAGTACCTAAGAATGTAAGAAGTAGTTACAGTTACTAGAATTGGCTTAGTGCAAGTGGTATATTACTAGTCATTAATCAGCTTAGTGCATGGCTAGTTGGCTTTGTGCACGAATGAGTTAAGGCTTGTAGAGCCAAGCGTAAGTGTTTTTGTAAGTGTTTGGTGCAGACAGACTGTGTAAGGCTTTGTGCTTTTATCCAATTCGGGGAAGGAGGATCTAGCGAGGTGCACGCAGATCTCTTGTCCTTTGTGCATTTGTCTCTGTGGCTTGGTGCATGTAAGAAGATTGGAAGAGAATAATAAATAAGAAGAAGATTTGGTGGACGTAGCCCCACACTGGGTTGAACCACGTATATCATGTGTTGATTTTCTTTATACAATATTGTTCATGCTGTTTATGTATATATTTTCTTATTGCATTATCCTTGATGTACGATAAATAGATCTATTAATTCTTAGTGCTTTACGATGTGAATGAATGTTATATCTGAGCTTATGCTAAGTGCTTAGAAGTGTTTGATCTGTTTATTACAGTGTTGTTCTATATTTAGGGTTTGATATGTGATGTGAATAAGAGTCATACTTAATGCATATTGTTGGCTAAGTGCTTTGTTAAGGTGTTGTAATCACAGATCTGTATCCCAACTAGGTTGTAGGCACTTGAATCCTGTAACCCCCCCTGCCTATACCTCGGGTGAGACTTCATCTACTTCGCAGGTGTTGCTGAAAGGGTCAGTAGTTAGGGTTTTTTTGGTGTTTTTCTGAAGCGTTGAACCTTGGGTCTGGCCCTTTGCCAACAAATACCCATAAATATAAAGATAGGTATAAACTACACATAGGAAAAAACCATAAGAATAAACACATAAACAATAATTTAGCATGTAATTTAACACACAATTGACACTTATCTTGGTAAAAATATCACTAAGTGTGTCAATACCTTCCACAAACCTCCCAGCCGTAGATCACGCTGCTCATCACTCTCAGTAGTGGGTCACCCCCAAGATGGGACTAAACTCCACTCGGGTAAAGGGGTTCCTAACTAGGCTGATGTAGTTTAGACAACAGGAGAGACTCTGTCACAAGTGCCAAATCAAATTAACACCCTACAGTCCCTCATTCCCCACATGCATGTCCCACCCCAGGAAGTGTGCCCCTTCTCTGCTCAATAGTCCCTCGGCTTCCCCACTTCCTTTCTAGGGCTTCAACAACAGGCTAGATAGGAAGTCTCAGAGCCTTGTAGTTGCAATTTGGCACCTTTGGGAAATCAATTCCCAACAATTCTCTCACCTAGAGAGAATTTCTCATGGGCCTGAAAACCCACCTCTTCAGTATCCCATGGGCCTAACAACCCACTTCTTCAATCCAACTCCCAAGCTAACCAGGTGTCGATACAGGTATAGGTATGGGGTACATGTAAAGTCACAGGAAGGTACAGATACAGGTACAATGATAGTAGAATAATTGTATGGTGGAAACTGAATGAGTCTATGAATGACGATGGAATGAATGAATGAATCCTCTCAAAAATGAACTAAGTCTAGACTATATGTATGCATGTTCCCAACTTGGCACTTGCCATGTTGAGAGTTACTTTGGTCCACTTGTCCCCATGCTTAGAACTTAGGATAAAATAATTATCCAAACTTTATACTTTAAGTAATATTAATATAACATTCCTTTTTGGCTTAACCTCCCTATATTAGCCCCTTATCCTTAACTTTTAGCCCCCCTTTCCCTAACTAGTGGAGTTTAGTCCCCCATGCTATTTTATCGTGGTTAGTCTACATGCATCAATGTATTATATTAATGATATGAGTATTTACATACACAAAAATAGGCCCATCGGCCTTTAGCATCTAGGCTCTCCGACCTAATCATCACATAAGCCTCCTAGCTTATAATAACTGGCTCACTAGCCTATAAAGCACAACATATACACAAAGGCTCTCTAGACTTAATTGTTATGAGGAAAATCTCTCTATGGCTAGGATAAACCAAAACAGACAGAAATCACTGCATAAATCAACTATATTCTCAAGTATGTTATGTAAACAAATATGCTAGAAAGACAAGATAAAAGGCCTACCTCGTCCAGACATTCGATGAATTCCATCGTTGAGCACTTGACCCAAAGCAATATACCTACAACTAGTCCTCAAAAATGAAGCAAAAAAAGCATATGGTGATAATAAATGATGTTATCACATTCAATAGAATAATACATTAATAAACATGATAAATACGCCCATGGAATAATAATTCTAATATTTGCAAGATATCAGTTGGACAAGAAAAGAGTATTTCTATTAATATATGATCAACATAAGTAAAAATGTTACAAACTTCTGTGTTGGCATAGTTCAGAACCGAGAAACTAAGTTCCTTCCAACTGGGCCTCCACCACTTCCATCCTCCACCAAAGGCAAGCTCATAAAAGAGAAACAATGAGGTTATGAATCAGTAAGGGAAGAGATTGGGGGATCAACATTGTGTTCAGACTTAAAGGAAAAAGGGATGCAGACTCAATATGAAGTAAATAATTTCTCCAGAGTAACTTTGCTCTCAAAGTTGAATTCTTTCTCTTCTTTTCCATGGCTCAGAATTGGCCCATTTATAGTCTTCAAATGGAACTGAAGGGCCCAGTCGGAATGTTTCCAATATATGGAAGGCCAAGGATCATAGATCTCCTATCGTGACATGGAAACCCGACATTAATTTACATTTTTGGGCTCAAATCCTGATGTATGCAGGTTGTAATGGTGTGGCCTGCATATACGCATGTTGTATAGTAGGCAAGGTGTGTACATGTGGAAAAATATGTATTTTTAGCTCTGGGATTTACAAACAGGGATGATAAGTCTGCATGGGGAAATGGAAAAAGGCCTTCTATGCAATATTTAATAAAGTAGTCCCCCATAATATTTTATCATGGTTGGTATACATGCAACGATGTATTATATTAATGATATGAGTATTTACATAATGAGTATTTACATACACAAAAATAGGCCCACGGACCTTTAGCATCTAGGATCTCTGGCCTAATCATCACATAAGCCTCCTAGCTTATAATAACTGCCTCACCAGCCTATAAATCACAACATATACACAAAGTCTCTCTGGACTTAATATTGCACACTCAAACTGTTGTGCTCATAACTATGGAATGTGCACACTTCATCATTTTAGCACACAGTACATGTGCGCACTATACCATGGAAGGTGCATGCAAAATCATATCAACAACTCACCAACTTATAATAGTTTTTACATTTAAATTTACAATTTGGGTTCAACCTAGGGGTATTACAGGAGTAGACAAAGGAGTGTACATGGATTTTTTTTAATGGTTGGTTTGGCAATAATGTAGATAGTGCAGAACCATATATACTTGCTAACATCCAGTCAAAGTTTCGGCCAGTATACATGTTGTTGCATCATTGCCACTATCTTTTCCAGACCGAAGTGTCTTGCCACATGACTATAATGGGCTTCCCATATAAGCTTCGCTCGCTTGCTTGATGGAATGCAGAGATGGCCCAAATGGCACAAAATCCCATCTTGAAGATGGAAATGAGTGATAGCCTTGTTTGCGCCTAACATATGGTAGGTGTTGGAGAAGTCAAGATCTATCTCATAGGGGTGGGGCCATCCAGAGGTCTCATGGACACAAGAGTCTAGAACTTTGGTGAGTTTTGTGACTGGAGGTCGACTGAGGAAATCAACAACTTGGTTGGTACTTCCTGTTTTATACTTGATGTTGAGGTGGAATTGCTGCAAATATGTGGACCACTTTTAATGGAAGTCATTATGTAATTTGTTAAGAACTAAATATCAATATAGCATAGAAAAACCTCAGAAAAAGTACTCAACGCCTTGAAAAAGAGATAATTTCAGATAATAAGCCTCTTCGAGGGGGAAAACTCCTTTTACCCCACTTAAATGTTCAAGTACAAGATGATTCAAAATGAA
>ML781113.1:1135492-1156809 GCA_009831015.1 Picea engelmannii | reverse complement strand
CTTGGCGAAGAACCCTGCTTATCATTCAAAGACAAAGCACATTGATGTTCAATATCACTTTGTGAGAGACATGATTGAAGAAAAGAAAGTATCACTGATAAAGGTGGACACTTTGAAGAATGTTGCAGATTCATTAACAAAATATGTGAGCATTGAGAAGTTCTCTTGCTGTAGAGGATCCATGGGCATTGTTGCCTTGGATTGTTGACTATGTAACCCTGTAACCCCATGTGTGCAAAGAAAACAACAAGTGGGAGAATGTTGGGTATGTGTTATATTCTTTGCACGAGTAGTAGTGTCTGAGCGCCTGCGCCGGGCGCGCAGGGGGGTAAGACATATTTTCGCCGTTTTCGGCCCGACATATTATCGCCGAGCCGACATATTTTCGGGACGACATATTTCCGGGACCACATGATATTAGGTGGTTTTCGACACATGGTTTTTTGCCGATGGTTTTCTATTTCCGGTTAAGGAATTAGGGTTTTGGACTAATCCAGGTCATTGGGATAGGGTTTTGGATGCCGCTGGCTCCTATATGTATATTGTATTGTAAACAATGTAACACATGTGTATCAATATAATATATGCTGGTTTTCCCGGTTTGGGTTTCCAGGTGAAAAATCTCTGTGTAATGTTTGTATTTGCCATTGTATATTTTCTATTCCTTTTTTGAATATCAGTTTGCAGTAGATATTGTACAAGGTTAGATTTACAGGTTCGATATTTACATTTAAATCAAATGAGAAAGCCTTTTTGTGCACCAATGGTAATTTTTCTTGAATTTTAAGAATTGCCTATTGTGTGATCTGATGTTGTAAGCTTGGTTTCACCAACAGATCATTTACCATCCATACATCAAAATGATATACATGTTGGTTATCATTTTGCACATTCTCCCTACTTTTCTTTAGACTCTCTTTTCTCTTTTTGATCTCAATTTTTCCAAGTGTATCATGAATACCACTAGCATCAATATCTGTCATTTCCATATCTACTACTGAAAGAGTGTTAAGACAAGCATCTTTTTCCTCTCTGGATAGCCTCTTACTTTCTTCAAGATTAGTTTCCCAGACTTTTAAATCCATTTCTCCCTTTATCTGCTTAAACTGTGAAAAACGAACAATCTCGAGTACATTGAGTTTTTGTCTCCATACTATGAATTCTTGGAATTTGGACCTTTTCATATAGGCTGCCCTCTCCTTTTCATAAACATTCTTCAAGGAATTATTGATCACTTGATAATGTCTTTGGATAATATCTATATTTTCGTACAGATCTTGTTGGACAATTTTAATATTTTCATTTACTTATGATGCTTTCTTCTTGAATGCAGAAATATCCATTCATGTTCTCTCAAATAAGTTTACTCTGGTATGCAACTTCTCTATTAACCTATCTCGCTAATAAATCATGTTATTATTGAAGTGTTGATTTTTAACACTTACTTCTAATTTATCTTCTAACTACTTAATCTATTGCTCAAAACCCTGTCTGATTTGATCAATATTAAAATTGATTTTATCTCTGGAAGTCATTTCCATCTGTTGCATATCATTATGAAATTGTTAAATTAGAAGATTCTTTTGGTCCAATTGTTTTGTGAGATTATTCACTGACCATTGGTTGGCAGTTGCAAAGGCTCCCAATGAATCTACAACTTCTTTTGCAAATTCAAGGTCACTTTGTCCCTGTCCATCATATATCATTTTATGCTTTTTGGTAGTTACTCCCTCTTTCTATCGAGGTTTCGTTCTTATGATAGCCTTCCTTTTCTTGTTGAAAAATAAATTTGATGAAGGCATATCTTTAGGTTCAATAGGTGTGAGGTCATCTATATTGATAACCTCTAAACCAAGTAACTCAAAATTTGTTGCTACAGGAGTTAACGATGGTGTGGGAGAAATATGTGTAGTAGATCCTTCTTGATTTGTGGTGTTCTTCACTGGAGTTTTAGTGTTTGGAAATGATAGAGGAAAATTGTGCCCCTGTTTCATAAAAGCTTCAAATGATGCTAATAATTCTTTCTCTTTTTTTCCTGGTATGTATATTCCTATAATTATTTCATCTTTAGACAATGTATTTTCATCCTTTTCCACTTCCATAGCTTTGTATTCAGGAAAGCTATGTTGCTTGGGCATTGTTTATTTTGTCACCTGTGAAATTGGGTTAAGTCTTTGTTCTTCCTCCAACACTTGGGGTGGAATGTTCCTTCTATGCTTCTGAAAGTTGAGGAAACTTGAATGTTGATCTTAAGGAAAAATTTGAAATATGATTACAACTTCATCATAAGACCCTACTCCTCTGAAACCTTCATCATAGGGTGAATATTCATGGATGTATCTTTTCATATTGAATTGAGCTAAATGATTTGCAACCACCCTATGTGGATCATTCCTTTTGTACTAAATGTCAACCAATTTATTATCTTCTAATGAAGAAGCCTCCACCTTAGTGTGTTCGAAATCAGATAATGAAAATACACCAACCTGTATGGGAAAGGTTGGCAAAACTATTTTCTGTGTTTCTTTCATCTCTTTGGTTATCCCTCCTAAAATTGTCTGATATGCTACTTCTTTGCAAATCAGTCTGTCTAGTAAGAATATGGGAAGAGAATGAGGAGATATATAGTAGGTGAACACTCTAATATAAGATAGGATTTCCTCAATATACCAATATTCAATAACACCTAAATTTCCCATGATTTGTTCTGAAATTCTGGGGGGAGGGTGACCATAGATAGCTTCATGAATTGGAATGACCACATTATGACAAATTTCATAAAAGGAATCCTTTGAATTTTCCTCCCATAACTTAGCATGATAAAAATGTATAGGATTCGTGACAGTAGGAGTCCAGCTCCAATTCATAAGAGGAAATGGGGCCCTGAAACAAATTGAATCCACAATATATGTAGACATGTAAAAATGAGCTTGTTCTCCTTTTGACTTCTAAGTTTTGTAATCCTCAATTTTCTTGGCTAAGTTATCTGATAGTTTTTTTCCCAGTCAAAAGTAAAACCCTCGGCAACTTCATAGATTATGGGAACCCATTCTATGGTAAAGTGCGCAAAATTTTTGTTTCCAAACATTCTATAGAGCAACATGGAAATGTACAAAATATGGGAATCGCAAGAGGTTGTAGAATAGATACCTTGTCTATCAGTTTTGAACTTGTTTTGATTACCCCACCAAGATTTTACTATATCATGCATAGTTTTGCCATATTTTGTACATTATTCATCCTAAAACTTCATTATAAATGATGCATTGTAAGTATATTTGGTGTTAGGAGTTAATTTGTACATTACTTGAATTTCCTTAGGTCGAAAACAATCGACGATGGTCTTCTAGTGACTGCAGATGGTTCTTGTTGGGATATCCACGTGTTCTAAGTCCCAACTTATCATATCGATATATGGCATTAGTTTCGTCCGAGTAGAAACTTTGTGTAGTTCAGACTTAGACACATGCCTTAAGTTAGCTGAAAATATATCATCTTCTCCTTCCGCTAAATCATTGGAACAAAGAGAAATTTCCTTCTCTAAAATTTCATAAACCTGCTTCCAAGATTTAAGGGCATATGCCACTCGAGACGTAGTTTCTGGAAGTATATCTGTTTTTTGGGTTTGATTCCCCATTCAATGAATCATGCTTCTTTTCTTCTCTGCACAATGCCATGATTTTCAAAAGTTGATGATAACCCTCTTATGAGAAGTAAAACCTGTGAGCTCAAAAAATGGTGAATGCGAAAATTTTGTATGCCAATGGAAAAAAAACTTTGAATTTTGAAATGCCTATATTTAGAGAAAAATTAATGTTTAGATATCCTCACATTAATCTATTGATAGAGTAAACATTCTGAAATCTGTCAAATTTATTACCTAGTGATCACAACACTTTTTCCAATCTTTTACCCTAGCCAGTTGGATGTATTATTAATGATCATGATTAAGATAAAGTACTTCGACAATTCGACATTCAGGACTTTTAAGTGAAAAATAATGGTTATCTCTTGAAGGCTGAATTGTTGAAGCAGTTAATCGACTCTTAATTACTTTTTCATTTTAATTGATTATGGTTTAAGGTCTCTTTTTAATTTCAAGTACTTTGGGACACTAGAACTCCAGAGCTCCAAGAGTTTGTGAGCTTGTATGTGCGGTGAGTACTTCGACAATTAATCTTTCGGGAGTTTTGAATGAAAAATAATAGATATCTCCCGAAGGATGAATTCACAAAGTGATTAATTATCATTAATCACAACTACTTAAACCTATTTAGTTCATTAATATTTAGTGTTTTATTTATCATGATCATTTGGGTGTTCTGGGATTTTGACAATTCGATGCTCTGGTGCTTAGGCACTTCGACAATCCTTTGAATTTGTTCTCGATTTATCTTCTGAAGTAAAATCTCTCGGAGTGATGTGGCAGTGATGATGCCATTTTTTATGATGTGTCATAAAAAGTGAGTGACATGTGTCTCCTAAAATCATGTGAATTATGTGACTAAGGTGCCAAAAAAAGTGCCACGTGTCAACAAAAATAAAGATTGACAGGTGGCCTATGACTCATCAATAGATTTATTTTAAAATATTTTGACAGGAACATGTCTCTGGGACTCTGGAGCTTCGCAACTTCGGGGTTTTTAGATATTTAAACACCTTGAGTTTGAATCTCCCAAATCGGAAAGTCCCAAAGTGACTTTGTAGTTTTCTTTTGTTTAAACCTCACGCAACTTTAGAACTCCAAATTTGTGAGAACCGTCAATCCAGATGACTAAAATTTTTTAATGGATAGTAATTGATGTTCCCTATCAAGATATAATGAACATATCTTTTATTCTAAAAATAACGAAATTCCTAAGTTTTTTCATATTTTATTTTGAAGAGATCAAAACAGAAAGACTTCAAAGTTTTAATTTTTATTTGAAATTTTCTAAAGTGTTCTAACATAGGCTCCATCTCAAGATTGTGTCTCCCTGTGAGGCATGAAAGAATAGTAGACCAGGTGCCTTTATTGGGTAAATGCAGTCATTATTTCTTTTTTTATTTCTTTAAATGTTTTCTTGTTTTACTTGAAATTTAATAGCATATAGAAAAATGAAAATAACCATATATAAAAATATTAAAGCACACTTGGTGATTGATTTCAAGCCAGGCCAATAAGTGTTTTCCTTCCTTAAAATTGATTCTAGAATTGTTTAGGATAATCAAAGAAATTTACCAAAAATATCATATTTTGACTGACTCTATTCGCTCTTCAAGGTTATACAGATACAAAATATGTTTATTAAGGAATCCTAGCTGGTTCAAGATATAAATATTATTAAAAAAAGAACTAGATAACAAAGTATATTATATAGATGTGTAAGACAACCTTACAGATATCATAGATATTGCTTCACTGCCAGCGAGCCTATTCAGTACCCCGGTGACGTTATCTATATCTCCCTTAATTGAATTTACTTTCACCACTTCAAAAACAATATTTCATTTAACTGAGATGAGGGCAATCAATATATGAATTTCCTTTTATCATCTCTATTGGGACAAGATTTGGGCAATCAATTTGTGAATTTTCTTTCACCATATTTCTTTGATTCTATTATTTTGAAGTGGGGGAAATCAATTTGTACATAACATACAAGGGATGACATATATTTAATATCTTAATGAAAAAGAATGCACGTCTACAATTTTAAGAATACTCTAAGATTAGTTTTTTCTCCAATTCAAAGTATGCCTTCACTTATAGGTTAATTTTGGGAAAATATATTCATTTCAGGGATAAACCTTGAGAAAATTCGTCAGCTGAAACCTAATATTAGAGCTAAATTTACTAGGATTATCCGAGACATACTATTTCAATTAAAATTAAAGAAACATAAAAAAATCCGCCCGACCTGTTTTGAAAATATGCTTCTAAGATTTTAGTATTAGGCTAAGTTTTATCATTTCTATAAGGATCAATATGATGAGAAAGAAAAAGAATATTGTTTATTGAAAGAACTAGGGAGGGAGGGATAAATACTTATATCAAATATTCAAACCTCTTAATCTGAACAATCATAATTTCACACAAGTTTTTTTGTGAGATGAGACTTCTTATTTGCTTTGTCATGCAATCACTTTTTAACCGCTTTGATTTTTATATTTAATAATTTATTTTCATACCAGAGATGATATTATACCCAATCATTATGATGTTTCATATTGTATTTTGCCCACTTCTCCAATCCTTTCTTCAGATGATGACACTATCTTTAATTCGTGGGAAAATATCCCTCATATCTATTTTAATTAGACTTTCATTTTTACTTAAGAAATAAGAGAAAAGAGGAACTCTTGCATGTTTTATTTTCAAGTTTTGGACAAGGGATTGTATTTATTTATCACATGATTATAGATAGTCCGAAGAAGGGAAAAATGAGTGTTGAGCGTGATGATTGTGAGTGTGTCAATTGTGCAATCTTTACTCTTCGGGAAAAGGTTCGGGAGCAATAAAAAAAAATTGAAGATCTCCAAACTTCGAATTTTCAACTTCATCATCATATTCAATCTCAAGAAATGCTACATCAGGAAGAAACGACATCTGTAACGAGAGAGGTGGGTCAAAACACATATAATTTAAATTCTTATCATTGTCAGTTAATAATTGTTCATAGATGATGACCTCAAATGAACGTTCCTGCGAAATCAGATGAGTCTTGAGTATTTATATCATCATCTCCTTTTTTTGAAGAAGATTTACTTCCAGAATATCGTGAAAATGTTGTTGAAGAACCACAATCATTGGCTCTATTGGAAAAAGTGGAGTTTCGAAAGTTAGAGGATTTTGTGATAGTAAAAGAATCAATACATAATGAAAATGCATTTCATATCATTAGTCATTAGTAATCTTCCATACACTCCTTGTTTTTGTTTTTGAAACTGTGAAATTAAATCATACTTTGAACATATAATTTATGAACCTTTAGTTTTCAAAGATTGTTATTATATTTTGATGGTCCAATTTTCTGAAATTTTTTAGCTAATTTTCATTTTGTTAGAAGAAGTATTGTTTTATTACTATTGAATAAATTTTAATTTTTTCAAAGTAAAAGGTGATTTATCTTCTGTAGAATATATATATATATATATATATATATTCTTAAAATAAAATTGAAAGAATTATTTTCTTGAGAATATTTACATAAACTTAGTATTGAAAAATACTTAAATAATTCTATAAAAAGAAAACATGAAAATAATATTTTTTTTGCCAATGTAAATCCAATCCAATCTGATATATACAATAGAAACTACAAAGTAAACTACTACATAAAAAAATTTAAAAACCGCCCATTGATAGGGGCCTCAAGAATTTCTCCATTTAAATTTTCAAGAGACAATGAGTTTCTCCCTTTAGTTGCTGTAATTTTGAAAGGTGTGAACCAGGATGGTCAATTTTTTTGTGTTTCCCAACATCTTTTTTGGCTTCCCACTTCAAGACTAAATATCCAAGAATAAACTCCCTATATTTCGCTTTCTTATCAAAGATGGATTTCATATTGTCTTGGTATTTTTGGAGCTTATCATCCACTTCTCTTCTATTTTGCTGGACTTCAATTATTTGATTTATTCTTCTTTTTAGATAATTTGGTTCTTCATTCGCATCCTGATATATTTTCATCACAGGAAGAGCGACATTAATAGGAAGAATAACATATGTAAAATAAACTAATTGGAAAGGAGACATACCTATAGATTTCTTGGTGTCTATTCTGTTTTCCCATAAAGCATATTTTAAATGTATATGCCAATATTTCTTGTTTTCTGTCAAAAATTTCTTAATTATCATGATTAAAATTTTATTAGAAGATTATGCCAACCCATTTCCCTGAGGATAATAAGTTGTAGAATGACCCAAAATGATATTATATTTTTGTCAAAAATTATCATAGCAATAGATTTGAAATCTTGTGCATTATCTGTGACTATTTTCCTCGGACAACCAAATCTTGCAAGGATGTTCTCTTCCAGAAAATTTATCACTACTGAATCTGTAGCATTTCGAGTTGGAATAGCTTCAACCCATTTGGTAAAATAATCAGTAGCATTTAAAACACATCTATGTTGGGCACTTGATTGTGGATGAATCTCTCCTATAAAATATAGGCCCCATTATTGGAAAGTAGCTTCATCTTTGTTAGGAACTAAAGGTAAGGCAGGAAGATTTTTCTTTCCAGCAAACAATTGGCATGAATTGCAAGCTCAGACCCTTGCATTTACATCATTGAATAATTTAGGCCAATAATAGCTTGTCCTTAAAATTTTATAAGTCGTTTATGTCCATGCATGATGTACTCCACATACTCCTTTATGAAACTCATCAATGACACCTTTTGTTTCACATTCTATAAGACAACATAATAAGAAACCCAAAGGATCCTTCCAGTATAACTTATCATTGATAATGCAATATTTAATTGCCTGTAATTTTAAGGTTCTTGCCTTGGAAGGAGTCATGTTAGTACGACATTGAAGAGTAAGAAGATATGAAATGATATTGTTGTACCAAGACAAGGAAGAAAATTTATCATCGATATGAATTGTTGGCACTTGATCATCAATTTCTTCTATGTATGGGAGAGACTTTTGATACTCGAAATGATTTATTCCCAAAGATTGAAAATTTGATTCAACAAGTAATTTTTCCATACCTTATCCTTTTACTAGTTTAGTTGGTTTAACTTCTAAATCATATTCTTGAATTTTCTCCAACCATTTACCCCTTCTTCCATCACTTTCTGGTTGAATCGAGATATCTTTGATTGTGCTAGTTGGTACATAGGCGATTATTCTTGAATGTAAAACATAAGTTTGAAAAGATTTGAGTGTATTTACCATAGCATAAGCATGCTTCTCTAGAATTTCATATTTTAACTCTACATCTCTAAGGCTTTTACTAAAAAAGGAAATAGGTTGTTTGAATCCTTCTTCCTTTTTTTGAAGGAGCATTGTTGCAATATTATATTCAAATGCAAAGGAGAAGATTAAAAACTCCTTTGTATAATCAGGACTGACCAGTACCAGTGCTTCTCCTATATATTTTTTTACTCGTTGGAAGGATGCCTTAGCTTATGTGGTCCATTTCACCTCATTATCCTTCTTTAGCATATCTATGATCAATTTGATAATTTCAACAAAATTGGGAATAAATCTCCTCAAGAAATTAATTCTTCCTAAAAATGGTTGAATCTCTTTTTTATTTCTAGGAATATTGATTTGATCAATATATTCAACTCTTTTTTGATATACTTTGATTCCATATTTCGATATGATATTCCCTAAGAGCTTACCTTCTTGCATGGGAAAATGAGATTTTTTAGGGTTTAAAGACAAACCAAATTTTCTGCACTTGTCAAATGTTTGTCTGAGATGTACTAAGTGTTCTATATCAAAGTTGAAAAAAATTGTTAGATCATCTAGATAAATAAAAATGAATTTATCTTTTTCACCAATAAATGCTATATCCATTTCTCTTTGAAAAGTTGCACTTGCATTCATCAATCCAAAAGGCATTTTGTCATACATAAAGGTTCCCCATTGAGTAGTAAACACAATTTTTTCTCTATCATTTTCATGGACAACTATTTGATTATAACCCAAAAATCCATCAATCATAGAAATACTATTTGTCCCAACCACATTTTCTAGAATATGATCCATTTTAGGGAGGGGGTAATTGTCCTTTAAAGAAGACCGATTCATATTTCTAAAATCAACACACAATCCTGACTCTCCATTCTTCTTTTTGATAGGGACCAAATTCGCTACCCATTCAAAGTATCTAAGAGATACGATGATTTTTGCATCAAGAATCTTTTTGACCTCCCTTTCTATTATCAACAACATAATTGGATTTATTTGTCTAAGCTTTTGCTTGAAATGATTAATATCTTGTTTTAATAGAATCTTATGCTCGATAATAGAAGTATCATAAGTTTTTAAGTCTTCATAGGTCCATGAAAAAAAACCTTTATAATATTTGATTAATTCATCATATTTACTCTTTAGATCAGTTGGAAAATATTTAGACAATTTGACCATTTTTGGATTTTCATTTGATCCCACATTACAATCTTCAACCTCTTCAGGCTGAGGCTGCAAGGTATATTTTAAAGGTATATCATTTTGGTCGAACAATAT
Organism: Picea engelmannii; assembly: GCA_009831015.1. Classification (NCBI taxonomy): domain Eukaryota; kingdom Viridiplantae; phylum Streptophyta; class Pinopsida; order Pinales; family Pinaceae; genus Picea; species Picea engelmannii. The sequence goes on along the minus strand of ML781113.1, from coordinate 1,146,621 downwards.
TTCTAATGGAATAAGACCCTTGGGAATTTGATTATTCTTGAGCAAGAACATTCTATGATTTGTGATTCTATCTTTGAATCTCTCTATATTTTCTCCTTCTTGCATAATCCAAACTGGATCATTTTGATTTTCCTGATCTATGTGTGTCTCAGAAAATAAATCTATCATTTCTAAAAATTGTTTTATTTGTTCATCATCTTCGAAAATGTGTCAATAGTGAACATTATTTGGAATTGAAGGTTTATGTTTCATGTCAATGTGATACTTCAATTTCAGCACAATAGGTGGTATGAAGTTAGTTGCATCTTTAGCTAAGGAATCCGTTTGTTGATTATGCAATTTGGGAATAACATGAATGTTGAATGATAAGAAAAACAATTCTATCATATCCCATGCACAATTTATATAAGACCTCATTCTTGGATGCTTATCTTAATATTGTTGTTTAATTTTTTTAACAATAAGTTCAACATCCCCATAAACTATCAAATGTTGAATTTTTAATTTTCTAGCAGCTTCTAATTCTAAAATTAAAGCTTCGTATTCACATACATTATTTGTGTAATCGATGTCCCATTGCAATCTATAAGAAAAGGGATATAATACTCATCGCTTGGTGCCACAAATAGTACTCCAGTTCCTAATCCTTCCCAATATGAAGCACCATCGAAGAACATCTTCCACATCCCTGCTCTAATATTTACATTTTTCTTTGGAAGTTCTATTTTTGTATTTTCATTTTTTGTAAATTCTTGAAAATCATCATCTATGGATAAAATACAATTTCCTAAATCTTGATCAGAAACATAGACTGGATAATTATTTGGGTTTTGAGGATCACTTATTGTATAGGCCAGTCTAGTTTCTCTGTACAATCTGGTAGACTGTCCACCAAAAATCAGAATAGTAGCATATGTCATGTCCAACTAAACTGATCCTCCTAACTTTGCACCCCAATATCTTGATAAAAACATGTCATATTTTGCAGGAACATCAACTACCACCACATCCATAAGAATAATTTTTACTGAAATTTGAGCTAGATTTACATCTAAATCTTTAATCATACCCAGAGACTTAACCTTTCTGGAGTTAAAAGAGTATAAATCTTGATAAGGTCTATTACTTTGTAAGCCCAATTTTTCCATTATTATTTTTGGCATCAAATTATGTGAAGCATCTGAATCTAACATGCAGTTGTGTAACAAATGATCATGCAGAATAAGAGTGATATAAAATGGAGCAATTAAGTCTTTATCATTTTCAATATATGTTCCAAACATAATCGTTGGTTTCTCATCTTGCAAGTTAATAACATCAGCTTGGCATTATACATCTAAACAATTAATTACCTTTAAAATATGCTTCTTGTAAACTGGATTTCTGACAAGTTCAACTAGAGGAACTGGAATTTTAATCTTATTCAATTCATTCTCAAGATTGAAGATACCAACTGACTTTTCTAGTTCTTTGTTCCGAACTTAATCTTCTTTCTTCTCCATATTTTTAGTTTGCGTTGCTTTAGTTTCAACTTGCTTTATTTGAGCAACTTGTACTTCAGTAGGTGATTTTAAAACTACTACTTCATTTTCTTTATTCCATGAAAAAATATTTTTTGGTGGATTGGTGGTGGAAGTATTTTCTCTTGGCCTCAAATCATATTTATTTTGAAGCTCAACCATTATTGAATCATCAAGATCTTTATATTGAGTTGTAGAGTCTCCCAAGTTATTGATATTTTGGTCATCAAATAATGATCCAAGTTCTAAAGATTTTTCATAATCTTGTTTACTTAAATGAGGTTCAACATAATCATCATTGAGATTGTTTATATCCTCATCTAATTCATCATAATCTTCAACATCATCTCCTTGTATGAGATTTTTTGTTTTAAAAGGAGCTTGAATTTTGTGTTCCTCATTCTTGATTTTCCTCTGTTGAATCTGAGGGTCTGTATTAAGGGTTCTCCTAAATCGGTTTTTATTTCTAACATATGGATCAGGTTTGGCTTTCTCAATTTCCATCTTGGAATTTGTTTTTGATAAATCTTTAATGATCTTATCCATTTCATCCATATTTTCTTCTTGTGTGTTTTTTCTAGAACTAGAGGGTCCTGCTTGTTCACTAAACCTTCTAGGTTCTCTTATTCCCATCTCAACCTTTGTTTTCAATTTTCCTGATGCCATAATATTTGATTCAATTTCGATAGCATCATCTTTCATTCCAGCTAAAATCGTGGCTCTTATTTCCCTTAAAAGTAAAGCAAAATCTGAATCAAAATCCCCTGCAAAAGTAACTTTAGCAGTTGGATGGGAAGGTTTTACTTTGGCTAGGATTTTTCTATAAAGTTGATTGAATCTTTGGATAAATTATGAAAAAATTTCATATGTTTTCTTCCTTAAAGCTCCGAATTCAGTTAAGTAATATAAATGGTCCTTTTTCTCACCCCATTGTATTAAGAAAGAAGTCTCTAAATCATCATACAATGGTATAGAATTTGAAAGAAGTCCCCTAAACCAAGTTCTAACCTATCCCTCAAAAGTATGTACTAACAATATCAAGTAAACGTCTTCATGTTCAATACTGAGAATATCATCAAATTGATTAAAAAATGCTATATGCTTCGTGGCTGTTAAATATCCCTCTCCCATCAATTTAGGTAGACTCTTCATATAATTATCATGTAGATTATGTAGAACAACAGGAAGGGCTAAGGGAGCATATCTAACAATGACTTTGGAAAAAATCCTCGGAGGAGGTGGTGGTGGATTTATATTTCCACCAACCCCACCACATCCATCAGCTCCACCACAAGCCATTGAAATTTTAGGAGAAGAGATACTAGGGCTATACTGTAGATTATCAAAGATTTCAAAAGACTGATGTACTAGATCTTTAATTGCTTAAGGAATGTGAGATCGGAGTTCTTCTACACAATCAAAAGGTGATTGATCTTGTGAGAGGGATGTAAAATCGAAATAAACTGGAAAATGGGAACTTGAGCTTGGTCTTTCAGATCAACTAGATGGATAAATAGGGGAAGTAATAAGAGATGATCCTGAGCATAAAGGGTGATCTTTAGGATTTTCAGAGACAAAAACTTTTACTTCAGGAAGACTTAGAATCAACAACGTATAGATGGTATTAATAATTGAAGAAGATTCTTTATTCTCACTAGTAAAAATGTTTATCAAAGAGATACGAGTATTCTAGAAATTTTCTCCCTTTAGATCATACAGTTTTACTTTGGGAATCACCTCCTCTAGATTTTCTAATTTAACTTCAGGATTACTAGTTGAGGCTTCTGCAGAATGAGGTTTTTGATGTTTTTCTTTAAAACTAATTAAACTTACTTCTTCTTCTTCTGGAATATTAACATTAACTTGAGTAACCTTATATTTAAAGATGTTACTTGTTGATGTAGATGTTTTCTTTATATATCCTTTTGTTTTCAGCAATTTTAGGGATCCAAAATTGGCTTAGTCTGATTATCGTCTAGGTTTTTTTGGTATTTTTTCGTCTGAATGCCATTTTTGACAAAATGGAGTCGTCGGGTGAAAAATGAAAATGAACCTTATCCTTGTGTTCAAATCTTGTTCACCATAAAAAATCGAAACTTAAACTTTGTCGTAGTTTTTTTCTTCACTCCCCAGCAACGACGCCAAAAAGATGTTCCTGAGATTTATTCTAGGCTCAAAGAATAATGTCAGTCATCTAAAATTTAAAAGAATAGTTTTTGTAATTCTTTTCTACCTTCAGTTTTCATATGAAACTTCAAATGAATTTTAATGATTAGAAAACAAAGAGGCAATATCTCTTTCTTTGAGTCTTTTATAAATATTGATCATATGAAAAGTAGAATTGATTAACACAGATTGTCAAAATAAAGTAAGGTATCAAATATAGATAAATATTACCTTATCCACAATAGAATAATTATGAAGAAGGATTCATTGATAGATGATTTAAAATGAGGAAACTTACACAGATACATGTCTTTTCTTACTCACAGTAATAACAAAAGAAAAATTGTAACTGAACAAATATCCAATATATGAACCACAATGGACGTGTTACTAAATTTTAGTCTTTCAATCTTCAAGGGCCATGGAGTGAAAAAAATAATATTATGAAATGGTAATACACAAAAACACATGACTCAAGGAAATCAGACGTAGAATCTATGTATTCTCTTTCTAATTGATATTCAGTAAGTTCTCTTTTACATTCGGCCAGAAGAAGCCTAGAATAGATCTTTGATTTGTTTATTTATACAAAATTTTATAACTAGAAGTAGTTATACATTCCACATTATTTTTTCTCAAAATAGAATACAATCAAAACTAAAAGATACATTGAAGATATTTTTGGATCTGTTGAGATTTATTTTTCTCGTTGGCACTTCACTTGCCCTCTATTTTCTTGTGGATGTACTTAGTTTTTTCAACTCCTTGAATTGTGCATGTATTTCCATTAATGCAACAACGAACTTAGAATGTTCTATATTTACATTTAACTCAAATGAGAAAGCATTTTTTTGCATCAATGGTAATGTTTCTTGAATTTTAACAACTGCATGTTTTGTGATCTGATGTTGTAAGCTCGGTTTCACCAATCATTTACCATCCATAAATCAACATGATTTACTTGTTGGATATCATTTTGCACATTCTCTCTAATTTTTTTTAGACTCTTGTTGGCATATATATATTCTTAGTATATTGCACTCATTTATATGTCAATTTGGTATTCATAATCAAAAGAGTTGTTACACTATATGTTTTGAAAACAGGTAACCTATCTATGTATGTTGTATCTAGCTCAATCAAGAAACAATCAATAACAAAACACTATGTTTTTGAAATATCTGAACACTATTCTTCACATAGTTTCAAACTAGAAGATAAAGCTCATAGTAAAACTCTCAAACAAATACTCAATTGAAAAGGTTCTTGCTTAGATAACAAGTCTATTCATTATAGGCTCATGAAATGAAGAGATGAACTAAGATCTTGCTTCATGTAGCAATTGAATAGCAATTAACAATTCACTCTATTTACTCTTGGAAATAAATCAATCATAACCTAATCAATTCCAATCAAACCTTCCTCAATACAAGAGACAATCAATATGATTGAAAGACTTCATTACATGGAGAATCAAGGTGAGAGATGAAGTCTTATTGTTCATGTACCTACTGAGAACAACACAATCATAAATTCAAAACAATAACAATTGTTTATTTAACAATCCCAAACATCTATCCAACTTTTGTTAACTAAATATCACTCCGTAGAAATGGAAATAGAATCACCTACTATGCCCAATGTATAATTGTTCATTCACACTGATCCAAAATCAAATCTATTTAGAAATCTGTATTGTATTTAGGAAAGTTTATGCACTTAGAATCATTTGCAACACACAACTATTATATTTGCACACTCACATAATTAACTTATGTCACACAAAGACATATACAGGGAGGCTTACCTTGGTTGGGGCAGTGGGCCCTTGCTAAACCAACAAGGTACCTCTAAAGAAATTACAAACTAAACACTTTACTCACACCCATGAATTGCACAAACTAGCATTCATATTCCTTCAATTGATCAAGTGAATCAACAATTCAACATTTCATTTCCCAACATAACTTTGTATATCATTCTCTACTTTTCTATCATGTATACAACATTACTTTTAAAGAAGGTCAGTTGTTACAATCAAGGTTTGAGGATAATTATCAAATGTTTACAAAATATTATAATTGGTGAATCATATCATATATCAAGGAATGGACTTCATCCTCATGACACGAAGTGCATGAGTGATGAAGTCTATCGTGATCTTCAAACAATATAAGGATACTTCCATCCAACTAATTTCTTGAAACCATCACCAACGTACTCATTCAAAGCGTTAATCCTATAGACATAGGTTAAGTACTGGACTAGCACAGTAGCATATCTGGGTATCAGATCAGCACAACGGTGGTACCAGAATAAGCGCAGATTTGGTACCGGATCAATGTAAAGGTAGTACCAGATCAACACAGTGTTGGTACCGGATCACCACAGTGTTGGTACCGGGTCAGGCGGAGTACCGTAATAGAACAATTGGTTGTTGCAGTACCGGACCAACGGAAGTACTGGATGAACCCTGAAGATGAGTACCGGATGAGGTGATGCCTTGTCATGAAGTTGCTTAATAATAATCAAAGTAATTAGGAGTTTAAACAATCAACCATTTAATCCTAATTAATCAAGAAATCAAACAAATCATGTTTTCAACATGGGTTACCTCTTTATGCATATGGATAAGGTCACAAGTTAGGTTTGTGGAGGAAATAGACAACATATGCACATGTCAGAGGTAAAATTGACCCAGATAGAAGATAATATAAGGTAATAGAGGTGTCAAAATGGAGACTCAACATTTCCCCCATGCTTAAGTCATTACGTGTCCTCATGCAAAAATTTCAAAACGGATACTCAAAACTTTGCAAAACTAAACCATTGTTGTAAATTGTATCAATTTCATAGGGTCCCAACCATCTAGTAGACAATTTACCTTTAAAATTATTGAACCTACTATCATATAGTGGGGCCCAATCACCTGACTGAAAAGACTTCTTCTTGATGTACTTATCATTCCATTTAGTCCTTTGTTCTATTATAAGGGTATTCCTTTGAAGATCATATTGCCTAATCTCATCAAGATCATTCAATTTCAATAGCATCTGTTTTTTATCTTCATCCAAATCCATCCCTAATTGCATAGCAGTCCTGAAGGTTTTCACTTGAAATTCTATGGGAAGAAGCACCTACTTCCCATATACCAACTCATAAGGTGTATGGCCCATTGTGTTTCTCCAAGATGTTCTATAGGCCCATAAGGCTTTAGGAAACCTATCAACCCAATATTTATGATGTAGTTGAACAATCTTGGTAAGAATAACTTCTATCACCTTGTTAGTTGATTCCATATGCCCATTTTCTTGAGGATGATAAGGTGAAGATTTTCTATGTTTAATTTTATATTGGTCAGTAAGAGCTTTGACCATATTGGAGGTGAATTGGGTTGCTTGGTTAGTTACTTTTTCTCGAGGCACACCAAAGCGAGTAAATATTTCTTCAAAAAGAAAATATACAACAAATTGTTCACTAGCAGAATATAAAGCTTTACCTTCCACCCATTTGGTCACATAATATGTGCAGAACAAGATGTACTTCTTCCTTCGAGACATATGGTTAATGGGTCCTACAAAATCCAGAGCCCATTTCTCAAAAGGTTTAATTATTACATGAGCTTGGAGGGGCATCTCATCAACTACAATAGTTTTTCCCATCCTTTGAAAATCATCACAGCTGGCCACATACTTCTTTGCATCCTTGAAAATAATTGGCCAATAGTAGTCAGACTGTAATATCTTGTATGTTGTTCTTTTATCAAAAAAATGGCCTCCACATGGACCATCATGATAGGCTTTGAAGATTTCATGCATATCATCCTCCCATACACACCTTCTGATCACCAAATCAGGCCCAGTTCGGTATAAACAATCATCATGCCACATGTAATTGGCACTAAGATGGATAATTCTTTTTTTTTCTTGGGAGGACAGATTATGAGGTAGCTTTCCTGTTACAAGATAGTTGTCTACATATACATACCAAGGAATGTAAGTAGAAATATAAAATAGATTCTCATCTAGAAAATTGTCATTTATAGATGCATTATCACCTGTATGAATGAGTATAGACAAGAAATCAACAACTAAATTATCTCTTCCAGGCCTATCAATAATGGTGATATTGAATTCTTGTAGTAATAACGACCATCTAGTCAATCTAGTGTTTGTAATAGTTTTTTTCATCAAAAATCTAATAGATGAGTGGCATGTATGTACAAAAACTTCCTACCCTATTATATAGTGCCTGAACTTATTAATGGCATGTACTACTGACAAGAATTATTTTTCAATGACAGTGTAACTTATTTCAGTAGGTGAAAGATTTGTGCTCACAAAGTATATAGCATATGGAATATGGCCTTCCCTTTGTCCTAAAACAACCCCCAAAGTTGTATCTGAGGCATCCATGCAGATATGAAAAGGTAGAGACTAGTTTGGTCCTCTTAAAACAGGGGCACTTGAAAGTTTTTTATTTTTTTTTATTTTAAAAGAAATCTAGCATTGTTCATTCCAACAAAATTCAGCCTCTTTTGCTAACAGTTTGAATAGTGGGGCAGCTAGGTTTGTAAAATTATGAATGAACCTCCTATAGTAACCCGCATGCCCTAAAAATATTATGAATTCTTTCTGTGAGCTAGGGATTTTGATTTGAGAAATGATATCAATATTGGCAAGGTCTACCCTTATTCCAATACTGGAGATGTGATGACCTAAAACAATTCCATCAGTGAGCATCATTCTAGATTTTTCATGACTGAGGGAAAGGTTGGTTTCCTTACACCTAATCAATACTCTCTCCAAATTGTCCAATGCTTGCTAGAAATCATCCCCATATAATGTGAAGTCATCCATGTAGAATTCTGCACAGTCATGGGTCAAATAAGAGAAAATGGTTAGGATAGCCCTTTGAAAGGTAGCAGGGGCATTACACAAACCAAAAGGAAGAACCCTATAAGCATAGTTACCCCATGGGAAAGTAAATTTGGTTTTGTCCTGATCTTCTAGTGAAATTTGGATCTGATTGTAACCACTAAACCCATCCAAGAAAGAAAAATACCTCTTCCTAGACAAAGTGTCCAATACCTGGTCTATGAAAGGAAAAGGAAAGTAATCCCTATAGGTATCCTTGTTCAATTCTCGAAATTCCACACAAATCCTCCATTTACCATTTTTCTTAGGGACAACAACTAATGGGGATACCCACTTGCTATCCGATATGGGGTAGATAAAATTGGCATGGAGGATTTTTTGGAGTTCTTCTTTCACTGTCTTTTAAGGACAGATTCATTCTTCTTTGAGGTTGCCTAACATGTCTGATTTGGTAATTAGTGTAAATATGATGCATACAAGTGTCTGGGTGTTGTGGGGTTATTCTACCCTACGGACTAACAAGCTAGGGCTTTAAACTTGTACGCAGATCATGACCCTTAAGAAGTAACTTTTAACCTTCTACCCCAACCTAAAACCCTTTTTCACAAGCAAACATGGGAAGACCCAACTAACCTTTTTATCTACGGTTGGTGTAGATCCTCCGTTGAGCTTTTATCTCCTTGCTGCTGCTGCTCCTTCCAAAAAGATTTCCTGCAATCAAGACAAAACTATGCATGCATGCTATTGATCTACTAGAGGGTTAGAGATTAAACACAAACCAAATAACATAGATAAGACTCATGTATTTGGGACGAGAAAAGTATCTTTTTCATTAATCTCAATATGAATCAACTTACAATGATTATAGAGACCGGCCATCGTTCCTCGATCCTGATCCTGGGCTCCTACTCTTCTTTGTCCTCCAACTTCTTTGCTTGAATTCTCCTAAAGCTTGAGGAAAGGCTAAAGGGTTGGGACAAAACAGATTTGGAAATTTGGCAGAGTTTCTTTGCTATGTTTTTCCTCCTTTGAATAGTACCCCTACCCCTTCTTTTATAGGCTAGAAGGAGCTAGGGTTTTAGACGAACTCTCGTCCATGCATGGCTGGGAGTTCCAGTGAACTGACAAAAAGCTTCTCATCCCGGCGGAAACTTTCCTGATTTTTTTCTTTGTTAGGTAAATGCGGGCTGTAGTGGGCCAACCAGCGTTCAAACATGTGTTGTAAAAGGCCTGCCAGCATTCCAACACGCCCAGTGATAGGTTAGGGCGCAGGTTACTTAATTTAGGAGGTTTTTGAAGAGTCTGTTCAACATGGATTTGGCAATGAAGGGCAATGAGTTGGCCTGATGTCAGGTAAGCATGAATGGTGCAATTTGGGGTTATAACAGATGCCCCCTAATGTGTGAGGTCAGAAGAGCATCTGATGGCCGAAATACATTACCAATTCTTTACCAATCTGTACTGATATGCTGAATGAGTGAGCCTAGGACTTAGGAATCGGGAAGTGTCGTCTGCAAAAAATATCAAATGTCTCACTGAGGCGGGCATACCCATGCTCGGGATAAATCAGAACCATGGCTACCAATCAAATACATTGTAGATCCATGTCAAATAACTATAAAGAGTAGCCGATAACAATACACAGTGGAGCTACATCTCGAAATCAAGAAAGATATACATAGAAAATATCCATCTCTGAGAAGTTGATTCGTCCTGATGGCTGTACTTCAGAGCTCGAGCAACAACTTCAAAATCTTCTAAACTTGGGTAGGGGTGTAATATGAGTGTACGACTGCACTACACAGAGGTCTTCGACGACTCATCCGTTGTGGACTTGATAATCTTGATGATCGGACTGAAGGCTTCAGTGATTTCGAACAAAGACTTGATTGGACGTTCAGGATGGACAAGTATGTGGACAAGAGACATATTGTAGAGTGGCCGACTCAGGATAAGTAACAAAATTCCCTTGGACAATAGCACGACAGGTGATAAGACTCAGGCAACATATCTGTTAATCATAAGTCTACGAAGCAGGAGGCAACACAAACTCCCCATATGTTTGGAAGAGTAACCAAACGGTGGAGGACACAACTCAATATAGTGAGCAAGGCTACCCAAGGTCATACTAAATCCCAAAGTCTGATGAATCAAACGGACAAGTGTGCTTTATCCAAGGGCGACTCATAATGCTGCCAATAAAGAAAATACTTTTCCCATCCTCTTTTTGGGGTATATTTGATTTTTTTGTTCTTTTTGTTGATTTGGAAAAATAATAAAGGAATATTACGTTATAGTGGAGGAATGAGCATAGCAAACATACAAGCTCAAGGTACAAGGACCAGACTGATGTTCTAGGAAATGATACTCGGGAAAAATCCTCCAGTGGCCAAAGGTGTTAAGACGCAAAAGCAAACTGTTACTAGGCTGATGGGTAAAGGATGCAAATGTGGTTGATAGAACACACAATGGTAACATCCTTCGATGTAAGTTTAACGAGCCCAGAGAAGGAAAGCTCAGTGATTTTTCATGTTTAGAGAGTCTGAAAAAACATAAAAGGAAACTC
>ML781113.1:1084248-1099699 GCA_009831015.1 Picea engelmannii | reverse complement strand
CACTGAGATCACTCCTCACGACCCATTATATTCCCATCGTTTCCAAAACGACGAAGAAATATTGGAAGAGTTACAATACCCAGACTCTCCCTGGGACGCACTACATCATCGTGCACTCTTCCTTCCGCAGGAAGCCCCCATGCTTCCTAGCCACAATCCCATTCTCGTGGTCGAAACCAAAGACTTTATCCCCTCAGGAATGGTTGATTGGTTCAATAACCCCATCCCTACACCAGACGCTTTCGAAGAAGGTAACCTGGCTAACATTTCCCCCACCATTAAAATCGACATTTCCATTAAACTGGGAGTCGTCGAGGAAATCATCATTGGAGCCGCTTGCACTCCTTGGGAATCCAAATGTCTTTTCTTCATTGTTTGCATTTCCCTCTTCATCTTCCTATCTCCAAATAGAACATTGTAGGGTGTTGGTGAGGTCTCCTCACTAAGTGATGGTTCAACCACTGGGTTGTTTGGTATATCCAATTGTTCCAGTACCTTGTGTGTTTCCCCAATGAAAAATGAAACCTCTTCTATCACTACCTCTGTCTCTTTTCCAACTCCTCCTTCTGATTGGGTCGCCAATGCTTCCCTTCTTGCTTGTTGTATTATGTTTTTAATCTGAACAATAGCTTTAGGTTTGGTGCCTTTGGTTGTTGTTTCAATTGTTGCCTTTGAAATTTCTCCTCTAAGAATTGTTCCTGCACATAAATTAGTTGAATTAGTGTGTGNTTTTTCTAATTTTTCTAAAATTTTGGAGGCAATAAATATACCTTTACTATCCCTATGTCTACTCATAAAAATAAGAAACTCTAATACTAATGAAACACAAACTTTTAACTATCAAAGGTAAGAGGACAACCTATCTTTGGAGCAATCCCACCAAAGTGGATGCGCAGGTTCTTACCTCTCGTCTTACCATATTCTCTCTTCCCTTAGGTTGTCCTTAAATCCAATCCAAACTCATCAAACCAATCAAACTCAAAATTCTACATATTACCGTTTACAACTCCCCAGCAACAACGCCAAAATGTTGGTGTATATATATGCTTAGTATATTTCACTCATTTATGTGTCAATCCAGAATTTGTAATCAAAAGAGTTGCTACACTATATGTTCCGAAAATAGGTAACCTATCTATGTCTGTTGTGTCTAGCTCAATCAAGTAACAATCAATAACAAAATACTTTGTTTTTGAAATATCTGAACACTATTCTTCACATAGTTTCAAACGAGAAGATAAAGCTCATAGTAAAATTCTCAAACAAATACTCAATTGAAAATATTCTTGCTTAGATAACAAGTATGTTCATTATAGGCTCATGAAATGAAGAGATGAACTAATATATTGCTTCCTGTAGCAATTGAATAGCAATTAACAATTCACTATTTTTACTCTTGGAAAGAAACCAATCATAACCTAATCAATTCCAATCAAACCTTCCTCATTACAAAAGTTAGTCAATATGATTGAAAGACTTCATTACATGGAGCATAAAGGTGAGACATGAAGTCTTTTTGTTCCTATACCTACTGAGAACAACACAATCATAAATTCAAAACAATAACAATTGCTTATTTAACAATCCCAAACATCTATCCAACTTTTGTTAACTAAATATCACTCTGCAGAAATGGAAATATAATCACCTACTATGCCCAATGTATAATTGTTCATTCACACTGATCCAAAATCAAATCTATTTATAAATCCGTATTGTATTAGGAAATTTTATGCACTTAGAATCATTTGCAACACACAACTATTATATTTGCACACTCACACAATTAAATTATGTCACACAAAGACATATATAGGGAGGCTTACCTTGGTTGCGGTGGTGGGCCCTTGCCGAACCAACAAGGTACCTCTAAAGAAATTACAGACTAAAAACTTTACTCACACCCATGAATTGCACAAACTAGCATTTGTATTCCTTCAATTGATCAAGTGAATCATCAATTCAACATTTCATTTCCCAACATAACAATGTATATCATTCTCTACTTTTCTATCATCTATACAACATCCCTTTTAAAGAAAGCCAACTGTTACAATCAAGGTTTGAGGATAATTATCAAATGTTTACAAAATATTATAATTGGTGAATCATATTGTATCTCAAGGAATAGACTTCATCCTCATGACATGAAGTGCATGAGTGATGAAGTCTATCGTGATCTTCAAACGATCTAAGGATACTTCCACCCAACTTATTTCTTGGAACCATCACCAGCGTACTTGTTCAAAACGTTAATCCTGTAGACATGGGTTTAGTACCGGACTAGCACAGTAACAGATTTGGAACTGGATCAATGCAATGGTGGTACCAGAATAGGAACAGAGTTGGTACCGGATCAGCGCAGAGTTATTATCGGATCAACGCAGTGTTGGTACTGGATCACCGAAGTGTTTGTACCATATCACTGTAGTATTGGTACCAGATCACTACAGTGTTGGTACAGGGTCAGGCGGAGTACCAAAATAGAACAGTTGGTTGTTGCAGTACCGGACCAGCGAAAGTACTGGATGAACATCGAAGATGAGTATTAGATGAGATGATGTCTTGTCATGAAGTTGCTTAATAATAATCAAAGTAATTATGAGTATAAACAATCAACCATTTAATCCCAATTAATTAAGAAATAAAAAAAAAAATCATGTTTTTAACATGGGTTACCTCTTTATGCATATTGATAAGGTCACAAGGTAGGTTTGTGGAGTAAATAGACACCATATGCACATGTTAGAGGTAAAATTTACCCAGATAGAAGATAATATAAGGTAATAGAGATGTCAAAATGGAGACTCAACAACTCTCTTTTCTCTTTTAGATCTCAATTTGTCCAAGTGTATCATGAATACCACTGGCATCAATCTTTGTCATTTCCATATCTACTGTTGAAAGAGCATTAATACAACCCTCTTTTTTCTCTTTGGATAGCCTCTTACTTTCTTCAAGATTAGTTTTCCAAACTTTTAAAGCAATTTCTCCCTTTATATGCTCAAACTGTGAAAAAGGAGCAATCTCAGGTACATTGAATTTTTGTCTCCATACTATGAATTCTTGGAATTTGGACCTAGCCATATAGGGTTCCCTCTCCTTTTCATAAATATTCTTCAAGGAATTATTGATCACTTGACAATGTCTTTGGATAATTGATCCAAATTTTATGAGCAAAACGAAATGAATACAGATTATTAAAAGATGATTAACACAGAATAATAGAGATACAGTAAAATTGATTTCTATTCAATAAAGAAATACGATTAAATTATAAAATGCAGTGGAAAACAAGCTTGTTGGAATGGTGGTCGCTTATTTATCTTTGAGAAGAGATGTGACGGTTGCGCTCATTTGTAAGAAGATGATTACAATGAGGCTCTCAAGGCCTTTTTACAATAATCAACATAATACAAGTTAATTATTGGATAACTCTAATTGAGTAAACAAAAATATCACTTATTATAAGTCACCAAAAATAAACACCTTAACCTTGCTTTGCTTTTAATATCCATTTTTTCCTCCTTATAAACATTGTAATAAGAAAAGGAATTAGCTTATCTACACATCATAAATGATAATTACATCAAAGGCTTGCTTGATCTCAAAAAAAACAATCTAAGAGCACTCATTTATGAATAATTAGATTATGCATTTCAATGTTTTTATTGGGACACATGCAATCCACTATTTGTTATTTGTTATAGACTCTAATTTAGATTTTCATATCATATCCATGAAGAAAAGCTATTCATGATGTTATTTTAAGTTTAAATGTTTTATGAATTTTTTTATGTGGGTGCTTAAAATAATGGAAAAGGAAATTACCCCGGATGGGGTGCCACGCGCGCATATGAGCCATGTGGAGGAGCAGCCCGAGCACGTGGAGGAGGCCTTAGACGAGGCATTAATGGAGGCCTCCCTCCGAGCTGTGAGGAGTTAATACAGGCTCTACCTCCGTATCTTTTGAAGGATGATGGATCTCTTCGCATGCGAAAAAGGGACGGAACGCCAGAGCACTAAGCTCTCGGCGTTAATGGCTCTCTCTCTCCTGGTTTATGTATCATACCGCGGAAAGAGTTGGGATAATTCTCATGGTTTCAATGTGATCTCGCCACCTTACAGAGTAGAAGGCTCCTCTTTCACGCCTATCATGTCGAGAATCCGAGGACGACCAAGGTGAGGAGCCCGCTGGTACGCAGCGGCTTCTCGGCGAAAACGACACCAAAGATTTGTCCAGGCCATTCGTGCAGTCCGGAGGAAGTGCAGAGCCCCCCCATCCGCAGCAATTTCGCCACCTGGAACGCTTGTGGAGGAGGAACCATGGCCCAACATCCCCGATGACAGGGATCTTCCGAGGTGCCTCGGTGGCTCACCATCTCCCCACACTCCAAGCATCCTACCGCAGCCCTCTACTGATCTGCCTATCATCTACCCGGTCTGCATAGTCATGGAGGAGACTCCGGATGACACTACAGGAGTGCAGGATCAAGGAACTTCTTCGGGCAAAGAAAAGAAGCCGAGCCAAGACGCACCGGAACTGGAGAGAAGTCCACCTCCCTCACCGCAGCTGCTACACCCGGAACATCTCGAGCTAATATTCGAAATGCGTAGTCTTCTGGAGGACTAGGCCTTCAGCACTATGAGACTCAGCCAAAGACTGGACATGCTTTACGCGGCCTACTCAAAGGCCAATCCTCACTGCCAGTGTCCTACCTGCGCGCAGCCCTTCGTTTTCTCCGGCAATGGCGGCAATCCCAATTGATCAGGTTCTCTGTTTTTATGGTCCCATGCTATTTCCACTTACTATGGTTTTTAGTTTTATTAGCTACAGTATGGTTCCTGTTAAGACAGTTATCATAGCACAAATCCCTGGTTTCCTTCGGGCAGGGTGGCGAAACTCTCCACCTTATTTTGAATATTACTGTGGACAGGCTAGCTGTCCTGGTTTCCTCTGTTGGCAGGACAGCTGGCCCTTGCATGCCAGCTATATGTATTTTGTGATAGTATAATACAAAGGATCCACTTTTTACTTAAAAAAAAAAAATGGAAAAGGAAATTAATAATTTTTTCTTCAATAAAAATGATTTTGAATTGATAAAATATTTCAAAATTATTTGTATTAATGAAAATGTAAATATTAAATGTTAATATTGCACAATTCTCTTGCAATAGAAATATTCAAAAACATCAAATTCATTTCTAAAAAAAATATACTTCGCATTTCATTAAACCTTATATAAAGAATAAAATACACTAAATCCATTTTTATATTTAACACAAATTTATTAATTTAAAATTACAGTTTTAATAAAAATTACTGAATTATAATAAATTCTTCTTTAAAAATAATTAGCATTTCATTAAACATTGTATAAAGAATGTATATACTAGCACAACCACATAATTGTGGCTGATGAACGCCGAAAGACATCATTAATTTATTAAACCCTAATTTTAATATAAACCCTAATTAAAATTTAAAAATAAAATTTATTATATGAAGTCAACATTTTATTTACCTTCCGAACCATTATTCCTACACATCGCGACCTATCAACTCATCAACTGCTTGGTTAAGAACAACACAACCCAGTTTTTAATAAAAATTAAAAATTTCTACAGGGAACAAGATGACATGCAGGTCAGTAGCGGCAAGCAGACCACAGCGGTGGGCAGCTGGAGGACGTGGAAGAGAAGGTGAAGCGGCAGAAAAGCTTCCTACCAGTGGTAATTAAGTGGCAGGGCAAGAAACAGCACAGTTGGCAGCGCTGCTGACGTGCATTTCGCAGTAACCAGGATTGATCTGCTACGCATTACACAGAATCTCTATCGATGAGCACCATAAATGGCCTTGACAACAGTGTGTTGTAATGAGACAGAACGCATACCCCAATATAAAACGTATGTGGTAATAACTAGAACGGGTGTTCCCAATTCGTCTGTGGTAATATGAAACGTTTTAGATGGCCGGTTTAGAAGCAGAATGTGGTCATTTATTTAGATGCCAGTGTTTAATCCTGCTTAATCATTTAAACGTGGCAATTACATATCTTTACAGTAAATTTTTAATGTGGTTAGGTAAATGTTAAAAAGTAAACATGTTAACTGATGCCTTGATAAATGCAAGAAAGTTATGAACAATAAATCTGACCCATTGATTTTGGAGGACGACTAAGAATATGCCAGCATCTTCAATGCATAGCCATCAGATTAGGGTTTAAGATTAAATAAGGTTAAAAGATCATTAATTGTGCCCATTGTCAATAGGTGTACGCCTTTCAGCGTAATAAAGGGAGGGTTCTTCTCAGCCTTCGTAGCCTCTCCGTATCCTATAGACACATGACACGTACTGGATATTTTTGTCCGGTTGACTTTAAGAATTCCTTTACGTACGATTTCTCTTGGCTTTCCCTTCGCTGGCAAACTCAACACCCTGGTAATCTCCACTTCGTTTAATAAGTTCGCATTTCCTCGTAGTTTTTTATTCTCTTCATGGCCCATGGTGTCCTTAGTGTCTTTATTTTAAAAATTAAGGGGTTGGTTAAATGTTTTATTTTTTTGGTGTTTTGGTGGGAATAAGATGATGTAAATCTGAATAAAATTTTTATTTTTTATTATTTAAATTGTATTTCTGAATTCATAAATAAATTCAGCTTGCTGAAAAACCCCTAGGCACTTGAATTATACAAATTTAGCTAGTCAAATGTGCGGATCCAACCATTCCTCACTAAATTTTAACCAAAATCAAATGGAAAAAATCACAAAAAAAAAACAAAAGTTAAAATATTTAATGTTGGTCAATTCCTAAAAAGCCATTGGATGAAAGAGTGTGTCACCATTGTGACACTAAGAAGGTTGAAGATGAAAAACACTTTCTCTTAGATTGTCCAGCCTATACCCATATTAGATCTCATTTTCAAAATATTGATCACACTACCAACATTCCTAACCTCTTAACTCAACAAAAGTATGGTGATCTTGGAAAGCTTCTCTTAATGCTTTTCGAGCACATAAACAAAATTCTAAAGAATCACAAGTAATCACTTACCCTCTTAAGCTCCGATAGACCAATTAGGTCTTAGTGGACGTTAATCATCATCATCATCATCATTTAACAAACTCCAAGTTTCAAACCTAGACACCATGTCAAAGCAATTAATGAACGAACAAACAAGCACCTCAATCAAGGTTTTATATGTAAACAAGAGATGCAAGGCAACATAGTCCCTCCCTTTGACAGGTTTGAAAATTGATAATAATAATAATTTAAAACTTCATATGCATAATTAAGTTTATTATTTAAATTTTATTACTAAAATTTAGTGAAAACAATTATCAATATTAATATTTTTATTATAATTATAATTGATTATTAAGTTAGTGAAATTAATTATTACTATAAATATTTTTATTATAATTATTATTATTATAACTATATTTAGTATCATTATAATATAATATTAATATTAATATTCATTAGTGAAATTAATTATTACTATTAATTTTTTCATTAGAATTATAATTGATTATTAATATTACCTCATTAGTATTAATATTATTAATACTACTTCTTTGCGGTTTTGAACGGGAATAATACCTTCTTTTTTTATTCTTTTAATTATTTTTAAGGAAATATTTTATTTCTAAGATTATATATCTTATTCTTTTATTTATTTATTTATTTTTAATGAGATATTTTATTTCTAAGATTATATATTGGGGTTTTGAACCAGAATAATACTTCTCTTTGGTTTTATCGTTTTTACCAAGAATAATCTCTATAGTCTTTTTGGACTTCTCTGAGGTTTGAAAATTATTTTTGGTTTCTTCAACGGGTTGAGCAATTGGACATCTGAAATGAGGTGAGTCACTTTTTACTTTGATTCAATTTTAATTTTACTTAAAGAAATTTAAATACATTTTATTTATTAATTATTTTAAGTTTCATAAGTAAAAGTTGATTTGAGAGATAAAGTCAATCCATAATAATAATTGTTACAACTTTTTTTCTCTTCTTTTCAATATGAGCACTCCACCACCTATTCCAAAAACTCATCCTAACAAGGGAAGGCCCCCCAAAATCACCTTGGAGATCCTTTACGATTATATGGAATCAATAGAAAAAAGAAGAGGAGAGAGATGCCAAAATCCAAATAGAGTTAAAAACATTAGAAAAAAGGAGTGAAGAAAGAGACATAAAACTTCAAATAGGGCTAGAGGCAATGATTGATAAAAAAATTAAAGATGCCATTCAAACTCAAATAGAGGATAGATTCTTAGGGTTCAAGAGTGAATTGTAAACAATGAAGGAAAGAATTCAAGAAATGAAAAAATATAAAAAATCAACCCAAGAAGGAGGGGTTGAAGAAAACCACAACTTGAGAGATAGGATTAAAGAGTTGGAAGAAAAACTAACCAACAATTTGACCCTCATTAATATGGAAAACAAATTGGATATCAAACCCATCAAAGAGGAAATGAATAAGCTAATCGAACTGGACCATGAGCGTAACAAAAGAGCAGCGTAACAAAAGAGCCTTGAACCTCATAATTTTTGGTATAAAAGAACAACAAGAGGAGGATATGCTAGCAATAGTAAAAGAATAATTAAAAAATAAAGCACAAATTGATACAACTTACCTCATAGAAGCAAAGAGGCTAGGAAAAATAATTGATCACAAAGATAGGTTGATCTGTATCAAAGTAAGTTGTAATGACCATAAATATAGCATACTTAGTCATGAATATTTATAAATGAAGACCTCATTCCTGAAGACCAAGCTAAATTAAGGAAGGAAGTTCAAAAGGTAAAAGAAGCTAGGTGTTAGCGTTGGAAGTCACTCCTGGATTGCTTGCAGGAGCAGAGCCCGACACCCATCAGTTTAATGTCACGATAGTTTTTTATAGGTGATCAAATGGAGATAAAGGCTCGAGGAGATATCACTCTCATTCAGGGACTGGGTCTAGCATGTATGGGACAAAAGAGGTCTTCATCTAACTTTAACCAGTGGGTTGATTAAAAGATGAGTAGGTGGAAGACTTGGTAACAGAGGTGAACAAACAGCTTTGGGCCATAGGCTGTCAGCGGTTTGCAGAAGAAAGACTCTGAATGCAAGATCCTCTTAGTTCAGGGTCTTAAGAAGCTGAAAAGGGGACTTGACTGGATCCTCCAATTCCAAGTCACTCAACGCTGAGAAAAACACAAGGACTGATCAGAGACAACGTAACTATTATAGTGATCCATTACAACATCATCCTATAACAGCTACAACTCGACTGGACCCTCCAATTCCGAGTTGTTCTAACACAGTATAACAAAGATGTAAAGGAAACTGGCATTCATAAGGCAAGAAATCTCATAAGTCTATACATAACCAGAGTATCAGTTCTTCATAAAATCTTTAAAACCGGGAGCTCTTCTCAACCATCGATGATTTGAAAAATATCAAAACTAAGTATATATACTCCTAAAACATTTGCCCAATAGAGGCCTCTTAGACTTTCAGGATTTAGCGTCTCTTCAATCAAATCTGGCTTGCACTCCTCTGTCATACGCCACCTTAACTCTGCATGGCTCATGCTAAGGGGTAGTTGAGCCCTTAAATGCCGAATTCGCGTGCACAGACTTCCCTGGTGAGTCGAGGACATCGACATGGCTTCTGTGGGAAAACCAGTACAAAGGACCATCTCGGGAAGACTTCCTGCCGGGACATCCATACCTTGCAATTAATAAGTGAGGCGATGTTTCAACCACCCTCTCTCTTCTTCATTCACTCCGAGTAGGTATTAGGATTGAGATCAAGTTGAACTGGCACCTGGAGAACACAGTGATCCCTTCTGCAGCTAAACCCAACACTTCGGCCCTCTGCACAGTTCTTTCTATCACCCCCAAGTGACCACGGGTTGTGACCCTATGCCTATCTTCAAAGGCACTTTCGGAATTTCGTGTCTCACGGCTGGGAGGAGGATGCTCCTCATGCTTCAAAGTTACGATAGGCGAAACAACAACATGGCTTGATCATGCACCACGCGTCTCCTTGGATGGACGGCTGAGATCTTCTCGACAATACTGTGGGCCCAGGTTCTGGATGCCTTCAACACTTTGTGTCTCGTGGCTAGGAGGAGGCTGCTCCTCATGCTTCAAAGTTATGATAGGCGAAACAACGACATGGCTTGATCATGCACCACTCGTCTCCTTGGATGGATAGCTGAGATCTTCTCGACAATATTGTGGGCCCAGGTTCTGGACGCCTTCAACACTTCATGTCTCACGGCTGGGAGGAGGCTGCTCCTCATGCTTCAAAGTTGCGATGGGAAAAAAGGCGAGGAGCCTAATCACGCACCATGTGTCCCTCTGGATGGATGGCCTTGATCATCTTTGGTGATACTGTATATCTCTTTTTATTGTCAGTGCCCTCCACACGTAACCGTCGGCTAGGGGTTAAGTGCTAGCGCCTCTCGCAACTCGCGACCTCGTGAGTTGGAGTGTCGAACCTTGGCACTCTCCCTCCGCTAAATCCTGAGAGGCGATGGCTCTTTTCCTTTCCACAATTCTCGCGACTCACGATCTCGCGCAACCAAAGGATATGGTCCACCCTCTGAACTCATGAACCTCGAGTTCAAAAATGAGCCCACGCATCAACTGATCGCGATCAACGGCCCTCGTTACTTCACGAGTTCTCCACAGAGAATTATGACCGTTCACCTCTTTGAAAAATTCTACGCTATACTTGGCGTGACTCGGCTGACTGCAATTACTCACCGACCGTCGATCTGCTTCGTCAATTGATTCTTGCTGTTAAAATCAGACTGCTCGCTTGCTTGATTGGTAACCAGAAACAAGATTTTTCTGTGCTACGCTTGGGCGTTTGTCATGCAGCCTGCAGACCTGGATACTCTTACGCCCCAGACAAGAATTGTTGCTAACATTAGGCTCCATGGGGAATAGATTCATCCCTGTGATGCTCTAAGAAATCATTTTGCAGCTCCAGTGCCTTGTTGTTGGGCTATGGGGTCATGCTCAAAACATTCCGCTGCTGAAAATATAGGTCGAAAAATAAAAGTAACAAAATAAAGCTACATGCTCAAAGGAGCTTATTTATATGCATTCCTAATGCTAATAAAATATTTTACATGGGCTAGGTGAAAGAAAAATTCCACCATATCCATTCAAGTAGCTTCCTGGATAGAAGCTCCTTCCTTCTGTCGATGATCATCAGCGGATGGTGTAACCATGACAACAAAGAAGTTACACTCTTCAACTCCTCCCTACAAGTTGGAGTTGAGATGAAATAGGGCGGCTCCAAGGCATAGGGGAAATTCCACTCCATGTACTTGCTGACAGGATCATAGAATGAGTGGAAAATTTTTTAAAATCGACGACAGATAGCCTCCTTTGCTAAACAACTGTTCTCATGTGGTGGCTGCTCATTGACTGGCTCTGAACAAGGGGCAGACTGCTCCTCCGGCTCTTTTTCCTCTTCTTGGCTCTCCCCCGGGTCAGATTTGTATTCATCATAAACAGGCCCCCTGGGCAAATTCTGCTCTTCCTCGTACTGCTCAGCGCTTCCTGAAGGACTGGGATGGTTGATTTCCTCGTGATAATTTTCCTTAGTGAGAAGAGGACAAGGGTCTGTGACCTGCTCTTGGAAATCCAACATATTGAGCTCAGAATCTGATCCGTAATCGTCATAAGTGGGCTGGCTTCTCTGATCAGCAAAAGGTGATGCGGGGTTCTGCTGCTCCTCTTCCAGATAATCATCAGAGTCAGGGGGGAACAGAGCTTCTCCAACTCACAGAAGTGGAACTATCCCCTGCTCCTCCATTTCGACCCCGAATGTAAACACATCATGGGAGATCTCGTGAAGGAAAAGAGAACAATCCTCTTCCACAACCACCTCTGATGCAGGCGAATGGGGAGGAGAAAGGAATGATTTTTGATCCAGTTCATCAGGATCCTTCCCCCGGCTTATGTCAGAAATAGCTTCATTTTGTACAGAGTTGTGGTATCCCTCACCATAGTTATGACAAATCAACTCGGAGGGATAAACTCCTGACAATAGGCGATGAAAGTTGCATGAAACTCTCAGAGTGAAGAAATGCTAGCAGGGGGTAAAGAATGATACCATTTATGCACATCCCCTGCTAACGAGAACATGAACATCTTCAGTAATACATCCTCGTGATGTATCTCCCACTGACACATGAGTTCATAAAACTCACTGAGGTGCTGAGAAGGGTTGGCCTCTTCACATTTTCCAAATATGGGTAAATAATCTCCCCATTCATCTAGAGAGGGGACAACATTAGGAAAACCAGGAATAGCAGAAAAATTAAAAGGAGCAAACCTGCGAGCAAGGATTTTCTCCATATTGAACCAATGGAGTCACCAATCGATCCTTGAACCATGGAGTCACCAGGTGAAAGATGTGCAGCTTCAAGTGTGTCTGGTCCTTGTTCACCATCAAAGGCCAGATCTTAACATTATCATTACCCCAGGAAACTTCTCAGGCTGAGAAAGCAGCCGCTGAAACCTTCTAGAGAAAGCTCCTTAGGGTCAGCTTTCAGGTGTACTAACAACAGTCACAGCTGAAACAATGATGTGGAAACAATGGAGTCACCACAGTGGAGTTGCCAGGTGCATAGTAGCAATATTTAAGGGCTTTGATGTCTGATGCACCTTCGGAATCAGAGGCTCAATGTCGTTCTGCCCAGGGAAAATCTTCAACTTCGTCCCCGGCAATGGCGCCAGAAATGTTAGCGTCGGAAGTCACTCCTAGATTGCTTGCAGGAGAAGAGCCCGACACCCATCAGTTTAATGTCATGATAGTTTTTTATAGGTGACCAAATGGAGATAAAGGCTCGAGGAGATATCACTCTCATTCAGGGACTGGGTCTAGCATGTATGGGACAAAAGAGGTCTTGATCTAACTTCAGCCAGTGGGTTGATTAAAGGATGAGTAGGTGGAAGACTTGGTAAGAGAGGTGAACAAACAGCTTTGGGCCATAGGCTGTCAGCGGTTTGCAGAAGAAAGACTCTGAATGCAAGATCCTCTTGGTTCAGGGTCTCAATAAGCTGAAAAGGGGACTTGACTGGATCCTCCAATTCCAATTCACTCAGCGCTGAGAAAAACAAAAGGAATGATCATAGACAACGTAACTGTTACAGTGATCCATTACAACATCATCCTATAATAGCCACAACTCGATTGGACCCTCCAATTCCGAGCTATTCTAACACAGTATAACAAAGATGTAAAGGAAACTGGCATTCATAAGGCAAGAAATCTCAGAAGTCTATACATAACCAGAGTATCAGTGCTTCATAAAAGATTTACAACCGGGAGCTCTGCTCAACCATCGATGATTTGAAAAATATCAAAACTAAGTATATATACTCCTAAAACATTTGCCCAACAGAGGCCTCTTAGACTTTCAGGATGGGGCGTCTCTTCAATCAAATCTAGCCTGCACTCCTCTGTCATATGCCACCTTAACTCTGCATGGCTCATGATAAGGGGTAGTTGAGCCCTTAAATTTCTAATTAGCATGTGCAGACTTCCCTGGTGAGTCGAGGACATCGGCATGGCTTCTGTGGGAAAACCAGTACAGAGGACCATCTCGGGCAGACTTCCTGTCAGGACATCCATACCTTGCAATTAATGAGTGAGGCGAGGTTTCAACCACCCTCTCTCTTCTTCATTCACTCCGAGCAGGTATTAGGATTGAGATCAAGTTGAACTGACACCTAGAGAACATAGTGATCCCTTCTGCAGCTAAACCCGACACTTCATCCCTCTACATAGTTCTTTCTATCACCCCCAAGTGACCACGGGCTATGACCCTATGCCTATCTTCAAAGGCACTTTCGGTATTTCATGTCTCGCGGTTGGGAGGAGGGTGCTCCTCATGCTTCAAAGTTACGATAGGTGAAACAATGACATGGATTGATCATGCACCACGCGTCTCCTTGGATGGACGATTGAGATCTTCTCAGCAATACTGTGGGCCTGGGTTCTGGACGCCTTCAGCACTTCACATCTCACAGCTGGGAGGAGGCTGCTCCTCATTCTTCAAAGTTACGATAGGCGAAACAACGACATGACTTGATCATGCACCACGCGTCTCCTTGGATGGACGGCTGAGATATTCTCAGCAATACTGTGGGCCCAGGTTCTGGACGCCTTCAGCACTTCACGTCTCGCGGCTGGGAGGAGGCTGCTCCTCATGCTTCAAAATCGCGATGGGCGAAAAGGCGAGGAGCCTAATCGCACACCACGTGTCCCTCTAGATGGACGGCCTTGATCATCTTTGGCGATATTGTATAGATCTTTTTATTGTCGGTGCCCTCCACATGTAACCGTTGGCTAGGACTTAAGTGCTAGCACCTCTCGCAACTCACAACCTCGCGAGTTGGAGTGTCGAACCTTGGCACTCTCCCTCCGTGAAATCCCGAGAGGCGATGGCTCTTTTCCTTTCCACAATTCTCGCGACTCGCGATCTTGCGCAACCAAAGGATATGGTCCACCCTTCGAACTCACGAACCCCGAGTTCAAAAAATGAACCCATGCATCAACTGATCACGATCAACGACCCTCGTTGCTTCGCGAGTTCTCCATGGAGAATTCTAACCGTTCACCTCTTTGAAAACTTTTGCGCTATACTTGGCGTGACTCAACTGACTGCAATTACTCATTGATCGTCGATCTGCTTCGTCAATTGATTCTTGCCATTGAAATCAGACTGCTCGCTTGCTTGATTGGTAACCAGAAACGAGATTTTTCTGTGCTACGCTTGGGCATTTGTCATGCAGCCTGCAGACCTGGATACTCTTATGCCCCAGACAAGAATTGTTGCTAACACCAACAAAGAAGGAAAATGAGCAATAATTAGAAATCGAAAAGCTATTGTTAGGGATAGAGACCAGAAGGATAATAATAAATAGGAATTTGGGACACTCGGGATCCTTTTTTGGAATTGTCATGGATTTCCATGGCACAAAGGTCCTATGAAAAGTTGGATCCCGAGTGATATTGATATTATCTATCTAGCTAAAACTTGGGAGCATGATGAGTCTAAGATCCTTAGCATGGAAGTATTTGTCTTATGTTCGTCATGGAACAAAAAATCCCACCGTAGAGGGATAGGAGGCATAGCTTGTTATATTAGAAAGAGCATTTCTCCTCACATTCAACTTCATAAGATTGACCCTCTTAATCAATACATTTGGATATAAATTTCAGACACCAATGCTAAGAAGATGTATATAGCAATTTGTTATTTTTCACCTATTAATTCAACTTTTTATAAGAAAAATAATCTAGATAAAAATTGTCCCTATAATAATTTAGAACAAGATATTTATAATTTGAAAAATGAAGGTAATATCCTCCTGCTAGGAGACTTTAATGCTAGGACTGCAACTAAACAAGCTACTCTTTTAAGT
>ML781113.1:1064726-1083641 GCA_009831015.1 Picea engelmannii | reverse complement strand
CCTGTATTCATGGGCTAGGTAGTAGTGTTGTAGATTATGTGATATCTGATATCCCCGTTTCCAACCAAATAACAACTTTTGACCTTTTAAATGACCATGAGCCTGACTCTGATCATAAACCTTTAACCCTAACTCTAAAATTTCCATGCATAGGAGCACCATTGAAGAGAATTTTGATAATCAAAGGAATTTGCGCTTTCACAAAAATAAATTTGACATTTTCTTAAAAGATTTAAATAGTAAATTAAACCTCCTAACTTATAAGGACAACATTGAAGAACTCTATCATAATTTTACAACTACCCTTTCCACTTCTATTAACAAGTTCTCTTTCGAGGTGTCTTATAAAAATAATAATAGAACGACCAACCCTTGGTATAATAAAGAATGTAAAATTTCTAGGAAAGCCATTAGAGATGCTTCTAATGAGCCCTTAAAACTCGATAAGATCAATACGTACAAAGCCCTAATTAAAAGGAAAAAAAAATACTATATCAGTAAAAGGCAAGAGAAACTTTCACAACTATACAAGTTAGATCCTAAGAAGTTATGGAGCCAAATTCTAAAATGCAATACTAATGAAAATAATAAGATTCTCTTAAGGGACTAGAATTCCTACCTTAAAAGTATTTATGATTTCCCTAATGCCATGGACACCATTCCTATTGTCCCTACAAAGGAAGAAGTTTTTTCTTTAGATGACATACAGTTTGGGGTTAAGTGGCTCGCAAATTTGAAAGCTAAGGCTACCAAGATGAAGTTTTTAAAATCGGAGGGCCAATCCTTATCCCTCACATACACAAGCTCTTCAATTTAGCAGTCAAGCAGGGCTTCCCTAAAACCTGGACACAAAGCCTCATTGTTCCTATTTTTAAAAATGTGGATAGAAACATTCCCTCTAATTATAGGACCATTATGATTAGCTCGATTTTAGCCAAACTTTATGGAATTATTTTGGAAAATAAGATTAGCCTTTGGCTAGAAAGAGACGATAAAAGAGATAAAGTCCAAGCCAGGTTTAGGAGATATCATTCAACTGTGGACCATCTCGTTACCTTTAGGATCATTGCAGAGGAGTTCTGCAATACTAAAACCAATATTTTTTGTTGTTTTGTTGACTTTAGAAAATCTTTTGACATGGTTCCTAGGAAAAAACTTTAGAATAGGTTGTAAGAGATAAAATTTCCTCTCGAGTTGAGGGTTGTTGCAATAAGGATGTATGAGAATGTTATTTCTAAGTTTAAAAACACTGAGGGCAGGTCAAAAGAGATTAATTGCAATATCGAAGTCAAACAAGGTTGTCCCTTCTCCCCTATCCGTTTTGGCATATACAATGACAAGTTAGAAGAATGCTTGGAAAAAATAGGTTGTGTCGGACCTACTCTCACTGGTATAGTCATCAATCTTCTTCTTTATGCTAATGATATCATTCTTATGGCAAGGAGTCTCCATGATCTTGAAAACCAACTAAGAATCCTCAAGGATTTTTGCTCCAATATGGGTATGGCTGTTAATACTGATAAGACTAAGGTCATGATTATTAAATCCAATAAGATATCTTATGATACCTTTGTATATGACAACAACAACTTGGAGGAAGTGACTTCATACAGATATCTTGGAACTGATATTCACCACAAGCTCAATTGGAATTATAGCATTGAGAAAATTATTATTGGGGGATGGAAAGTTTATTATGGGATTGAAAACAATTGTAAATCAGCCGATATTTGGAGTTGGGATAAGAAGAAAATCCTCTTTGAGACTCTTGTTACACCTGTTATTATTTATGGATGTGAAGTCTAGGGCGGTACTATCTCTTGTGAATCTTGGAGAAAGATAGAGAAAATACAAAAGAATTTTACAACCTATAATCTCAAAATTAAAGGAAATACACTCTATCCCATCCTCCTCTTAGAAACAAGCCTCTCCTGATCCAGGTGGATATCGATGGCCACCCACCTTTTCCGACTGACTCAAAATAGTTTTCTGACAATTTTGACAATTTACTATTTTTAGCAGGTTTAACTTCCGGGGCCATTTTGAGGGCCTAAATGAAGGTTTATCGAGATAGAGGTTCTCGATAATATCCAAAGGCATGATTGAGCCCCCAAAATGAATCTCCTCAATGATACCTTTCCAATGAGATATCACACGCCTAAAACATAGATCGTATGCAAAAGTTACGACCATAGGAAGTTGATGTACTAACTTGCCCAAACGGGGCCCACATGACTTTTGGTGCTTCATCTCCTAGGGTTAGGTTTTTGGATGTCTAGGGTTTTGGGAATTCCTGTTTATTATAAAAAAATTCCTTCAGAGCCTCATTGTAATCATCTTCTTGCGAATGCGAGTAGCCATCACATCTCTTCTCAGAGATAAGCTGCCACCATTGTAGCGAGTTTTTCACTCTGTATTTTTACAGTATCTGTACATTTATTTCATTAATAGAAATCGTGTATTAATGTATATATGTGTTTATGGTTACATCTCTGATACATTTATGTTATATTATTGAATATCTGTGATATATTTGTGCATTTATTTATTATATCTCTGATCTCATTTCGTGCTGAAAATAATCCGGATCATCTCCCCCATTGAGAGCATAGATATGACTAGATACCTAATGTATAAGAACAAGTTAAACAACATGGAAGACAAGAGGCTACCTAAAATTGCTTCAAAATGAAGTCATAACCACCATTGACTCAAGAAAGGATGGCATAAAGACACTCGGTCTTGGCTAAACTATTGGGGAATTATGGAAAAAACCATTTTGCAAAAAAAATATACTATTAAAAAAAACGTCGAGTCAAAATTTAAAGAGAAAATGTGGTGTGATAAAGAGTTAGAGGAAAAAAGAAAATTAAGGTATTATAAAGATGTAATCAACCCTAATCTAGAAGATCAAAATTATCTATCTGTTTTGCCAAGTGTCAAGAAAAAAATAAGCATTGCTAAGATAAGAACAAATTCTCATGAGCTCCATAGTGAAACTGGGTGTTGGTCAATTCCTAAAATGCCATGGGATGAAAGAGTGTGTCACCTTTGTGATACTAAGAAGGTTGAAGATGAAAAGCACTTTCTCTTAGATTGTGCAGCCTATACCCATATTAGATCTCATTTTCAAAATATTTATCACACTACCAACCTTCCTAACATCTTAACTCAACAAAAGTATGGTGATCTTGGAAAGCTTCTCTCAATGCTTTTCGAGCACATAAACAAAATTCTAAATAATCACAAGTAATCACTTACCCTCTTAAGGTCCGATAGACCAATTTGGTCTTAGTGGATGTTAATAATCATCATCAACATTATTCATATTAATATTTGTTATCTCAATATGGAAACCGAATGTATGCATGGAACCTCTAAGTTGAAACCCAATTGGACAATATTTATTCTTGCTTTCCATTTTACTTTAACCTAGAAAATAGGTAGTTGACATGAAATGTTTAAATATGCATTCCATAATAAAACATTTAATACTTTATATATTGTATAAAGTATTAAATATTTTGCTGCAAAATACATAATTTTCAATATGAAAATGTTTTCACATAAATTCATGTCAATATTGATGGCTCGACATGGTACGTAAATCCTGTCAGTATTGATGGCCTGGCATGATAGGTAAACCAGGGATGCGTTTTTGCGTAGATTCGAGTATCACTTCTTTATTTGTTTAAGGCAATGTATATTGTAATTATTTTTGTATATTACAATTATTTTTGTATATTGTAATTATTTTTAATTAGTTGCTTGAAATTGTGTAAAGTTTTCAAAAGTTTATTAATTTTATTTTATAAATTTTGATTTTGTAAATATAAATAAAAAAATTAATTTATAAAATTTGAAATGCTTAATTTTAAATTAGTTGAATATAATAATATGAGTATTTTTATATAGTAATACCTAATTTTAAATTAATTGAGTATAATAATATGACTAGTTTTATTTATTTTAATAGAAATTATTAGATTAAAATATTTAATTTAAAAAATAAAAATAAAAACCAAAATTTTATAAAACTGCCACCTTATCTTCAGTCTAATTTGTATTTTAGTGTCATAATACCTATGATACTAGATATCATTAATTTTAACACTGCAAGTTCTGATTACGACATCTACAATAGAGTTTTGATTGTGACATGGAGGCGCAAATCAACATCATATTAACTATAATACATTGTTGAGTACGGTCTCCTTAATTTTATCAGAAATTATACATAACAACAAAATCCTCAGACACCTTAAAGTCCACAATCTCGTCAACCAGGGATGCTAAACCAGTTCATACGGATCCTTGAAAACATAAATTTTTGGACAAAATTGTTTATGGGAGTGTGAAATATTGATTGTGCAATTAATTTAAATTCTTGAACGAAGTGAAGGCCACAATAAGGCCTCAAACTTTTCAACCAATGACTATTTTAAAAAATGTGTTATTTTATAGATTAAAAAATAAAAAAATGTATTTCTTATGTGGAACATTAGGTTTTCCATGGAAATTTTTTAAGTCAATGGAAATTAATGACAAATCAATAGCAAACTCATTGTTATAGTCCTGCTTTGGCAGGGACTAATAAGAATGATCATACGTGATAATTAAATGATTAATTTTTGTGTAAATTGAGGCTCTATATATGTAAAAAAGAACTATCTTTCTTGGAAATTAATCATTTAATTTCTTTTTAAGGAAGTATATAAAATAGTAATCCAATTAGGTTATGGTCTAAGTTGTTGTCGACAATTCGATCAGGTTGGCCACTCCTTATTCTTCCCATCCTCCTAATTAATTGATGGCCGAGAATCAATATAACTAAGTACCATTATTTTGTTTGTATATGAGATAGTTGTGTGTTTATCTCTATTAAGGAATTATGTTCACATTTTCCATTGTTTCTTCAAATAATGTATCATGATGCTTGGAAGTTATGTCTTTTGTTTTGTTTCACCTTGGTGGCCATCATATGTGTCTTAGTCCAGTGTTTTCACTCTTGAGGAATGGGGGTACTACTGGGAGGCCTTGATAGGGGTAGCATACTATTCCCTTCCACACTTAACACATTCAATATATATTCCTTCCATCGTCCTACCTTTTGGGAATGGTTGTTACATGTGCACCAAAGAGGTCTATGGCTTCGTCCTCATATGAGAAGAAGGGGCTAGAATGCATGAGGTTGATACAACTGGTAAAAGAATGTAAAATGAAATGGGATGACAAATGATAAAATCAAAATCCAAAGAATTATCTTGAGCTCTACTCCCTCTCTATGAGGCCATCTCCCCAAGTCCTAATCCATTAAATGCGTATCAAATTAAAAGGATTTGATAAAATCCCAGTAAAAAAATATGCATAAACCTAAAAATGGTCTTTCAAAGAAATAAATGAGTAATCAAAAGGAAAGAATAGGGGTTTGGAATACACACAATGCCAAGGAAAAGGTAACTCAAGCATCAAGTGCTCCCTCTATGAGGCGCTCATGGATATGAACCCACACATAGGCTTGCATGTCAATGACACCATGACAATGAAGTAAACCCCATGCCACCTCATTCACTTATACTTACACTTTGAAGGGTCCTCTACTTTGGTATTGGCACACCTAATAGGGTCTTGTGATAGTTCTCCCATACCTAAACTTGGAAAATTGCATAAAATCTTAATCTAGTGTGAAGTTTGAAGAAGAAACCTAATGTGGATTTTGTATTATATTGTGGCTCACTTTGTATGATTCTAATGACTCTTGTATATTGTAATGGTTGTTCTTACTTGATTATGTAAGCCTTGCTTATTTATGATGTACCCCTAGGTGTGTTCCTTAGAGGATGTTTCATGATGATGTCATGCACTATATAGAGGACATTGCACCTTTGATGATGAGCATTGGGTCATTTGATGACTTTAAATACTCCTTCATACCCTCAGACACCTATTGGACCTAGGACATTGTGCACTTGAGTTAAGATGTTTCTATACATCATGATATGTCACTTAGAGGGCAGGAAGCCCACACACTTGGACACTGCACCCTTCTTAGTACATTAGGGTTTGGATGGACACCATTACCATTGACGATGATCAAGTACCTCTTTGGAGAGGTTATGGACCCTTTCTTATGATGATGTCATGCTTTGACCTTGGGACATTGCACGTATTGAGGATGATGTCATGCTTGAGGGTGTTTTGATGCTAGCTTGAGCCAACCTAACATTTATGATGATGAGATGGCACTTTTGATGATGAGATGTGACTCTATTGATGAGGTGATGTGACTTTTGTTGATGTTTTGGGGATGTATGTGACTTTTGAAGCTTTCATACCCCTTGAGGAGATGATGTCACCCTCCTTTTGTCCTATATTCTCACACATGTGGAATTTTCACTGGACGTTTTGATGTATTTGTTAGAAAAACAAGACCGTGGAGCAATAAAATAAAACAAATGCAGAAACAAAACACAGAAGACACACAATAAAAGAGAGACACAGATTTACGTGGTTCACCCAGTGTGGGCTATGTCCACCAGAGAAATTGCCAGGTCCTTCCTTTATTATTATCTAGCAAATGAAGGGATACAACCTACAGCAAAACCTGCTATAACTTCCTCTTCTTTCTCTCACAGTCTCCTCTCTCAGAATACAATATTCACCATCAATCATAGTCGCGATACATTTCCCTCATAAAAGAGGGTTGCCTTCTAGGGAAAAAAACCCTAACATAATCTCTACTGTCAGATCTGCGACCTTATAATGAACGGTCCAGATTTACAATGAAATTACAATATACTTTTATAAGGCAATTTTTGCTTCGAGGGCTTCGCCCCCGAACCCCCGCTGGGGCCCCGCTTGCCCCCAGACCCCCCAGCAGAGGGGATGGACCCCCCGGACCCCGCAGAGGGGGTACCCCCCCTCTGCACTCGCCCACGTGGAAGAGTGTACATACTTATGGGGTTTAAATACTTCATGGGGTATAAACACGGCTGAAAGCAAGGACCTCTGAGTCAGGAAGATAATCAGGATCCACAACCAACAGTATTAGCATTTTATCTTTATTTTGGAGGTTATCTTGGGGGTTGGCTTGAGACCTATCCACCTTGTATCATGGATTATTATGTTTCTAGGGGATTTTAGAGAGATGAGGCACTAGGCTTATCTCACATATATATAGGATGTTTTCCTCATTTATAAATCATAAGTCATCTTGTGGAGAATCACTTGTAGCACTTGTTTACTTTCTTATTCATCACAGAGACCTAATACATATTTTTTTGGAGATGATCTAGTGGATGCTTTTAAAGTTTCTTGTGGATGATTTGTGGTTAGGGTTTCTTTGATGCTCATTGACTTGAACAAGTGTTATTTTAAATTCTTTGATGGTTTATTCTTGATGTATTAAGTATATGTTTTATCAAAGTGGTGGTAATCGCATGTTATCTTGGATTTTCTTGGATAAACTCTCTCTCGAAACCCTAAAAAGGTTTGTAGTGGACTACCTTCCCATGTTATCATTCATTTAAAAGATTGTTGATCTGTAAATTGTCATGGATATTTCACTGGAATAGTTTGTTGCAACAAATCTAATAAATAAAATTGAAATCTACACTATGAATGTTGATTTCCTTTAGATTCTAGAATATTTAGTTATTGATTTTCTACTTGTGCATGAAACAGACAAAATCCTGAAAATAGAGAACAACAAAATACAATCACACACCATCCACAAAAAAATACAAAGATTTTCTCTAGGAAAACCTTATGGAATAAAACCAAGCTAGAAGGGAAGGTTGCTCTACTCTCTTTTGTCTAGTATGGAAATAATGCAAGTACAAAGGAAAATACACTCTGTATAGTGTTATCTAAGACATATGGCATGTTAGGCTACTATTGATCCAAGAGGATAAAAAATGAACAAAACTTGATCATCTCAATTGCTATTGAAAATGACTTCATTGCATAGAGCTCGACAAGAGCTTTCCAATGACATGTGAATTGTCTCAAATGGACATCATAGGAGAAAGTTATGGTATTTAAAGTTTGGAAAAAATGGGGCAAAAGACAAAATTAGGGATGCCACTTGGCAAGGCCACAGATTTCCACGTGGACCATCCATACATCTGATTCATCACAGGATGACTGATCCAAGAGGATCTAAGGAATTCTCACAAAAGTCCAGGAGGATTCAGAACGCTCACAGAGGTCGTAGGGGATCCATAAATGCTTGAAATTTGATTGTCTCAAATTGTCCCAAAAACGAAATCATTGCGTAGAGATCATCTTCAAATTTCCAATGGCGCAAACGAAAAATCAAACGAAGATCATATGCAAAATTTATAAGCAGTCAAATTTCAAGTTGTTACCCCCAAACCCAGGGGTAACTAAGGAGATCATGTCTTGAGGCCCATAGGTTGTAGACATGGGGTGCCAAGAACCATATGGACAGAGAATAGCCCTGGAGGGGCCCTCCTTTTCATTAATGCATCCTACACATCACCAACAACACCATCCACCACATCGGCCTGGTCCCATAAGGCATTGGGTCTTGCTCCATGAGGCAATGAGTGGAGGTATCATGGTATGTATCACTCTGATATTTAAAATATTTGAACACGTTGCAATGAATCTTTCTTGAGTTCAAAACGTTTTCTTGGAATTTATGCTCTTTGCCTTGTTTAATCCCGAGGAGGGGTGTCATTATGTCCTAGTAAGTTGGTTTCCCTCAAGAATAAGTTGCTAATGGGTGGTTCCTTGAAAATTCATCGTTTGTTCTCTACCATACTTATTCCCTCCATATCCATAGCCTTTTGGGATCTTCGGGTGTATTGACTCAAGAAGGGATTGTACCTTACCTGATGGGAAGAAGGGGCTAAACGTCAAGAGGGTAAAAGTATATGGAAAACGATAAAATCCAATCATAAAACCTTTGAGATGCTTCACCCAGGGATCCCCGAGAAAGAAATGAAATGATTATCGGTAAGAAATAGGTGACCCACAAAATGAATAATGATGAATACTCAAAGTGTTAGTTATGGGATAGGAGGTCTCATCGCGATTCAACCTATCAATATCATAAGTATTTAGTGGTATGACATTACCATCATCTGGTTACCAAGACAAGGTAGTGGCTCTTAGTTACATGATTGAGGGAAAGGAGGTCTCATCATGAGACAACCTTCTCATTTCCGTAGGTTATTTGTGAATGACACTATCGTATCTGGACACCAAGACAGGACAGTGGCCTCCAACTAATTCCTTGAAACATGAAATAAAGAGTTAATAAGAAGAATGACAAACAAATGGGCTTGGAAAAATTGCATTGAGGACAAAGGGAAACTCACTCTCTACAAAGGCGCCCATAAGTAAGACAATACAAAACCTTGTATGTCATGAACCCCATGCCCAAGAGTTTACCCACATCATATCACATGCACACATGACTGGGATTGGTTCCACCTAGGAAACACCCTAAACCTAGGGGTTATTGACCCAATAGGCCATCCTGAGACCCTCTCTAAACCTAAATTTGGCAAGTTTTATAACGTCTTTGAGAATTTGTTTGGGTTACGGGGGTTTGATGCACATGTTTGGGTGTTTTGATTATCACATGTGATTTACTTGCTATGATAATTGTGACTCATGGACCCTTGGAGGACGTACCTATTGTCATTATAGGACTTTACCCAGTGGACAAGTATTCATGAGGAGATGACCAGGTCATACCTTCATGAGGGCCTATAGCCCATGGATGGATGTTGAAACCCTAGGAAATGGGCATGACATAGATTGTTGAATTGCATGAGGAAGAAGAAGGTTTTTGCCTTTGTAGGCACTTTGGCAAAACTAGACATGGGTTTTCATACTCCTACCACTTGGACATTATCCCTTGGAGGCCCTAGACGTCACCATTTCATCCCTAGACATCACCTATCAGGTAGGGTTTGACATTTTGGAGGCATTGATGAGACCTATGGCACATGTGGGCATGATTTGAGGCCTTTGGAGGCCTAGCACTGCACCTTTCTTTCTCAATGTCACCCTAGAGGGGAATGATGTCACCCTTGGTGATCCAAAATCGGATTCAGAAGGCTGTCAGGGCATGAAAAATGCTCAAAAATGAAAGTGCTCGGAATCCAACGAAACCAACACCATTGCGTCCGTCTCGTCTTCCTGATTCCAGTGGTATAATTTTTATGTCAAACGGAGTCCGTATGGAGAATATATCACATTCTGTTTGAAAAGTCAAACAGGCAAAAAAAAAAAAAAATGCTGACTAGGCAGTCCGTATAGTGACACGTGTCATGTTCGTACAGTGACATGTGGCACGTCTGTACAATGGCACGTGGCGTGGACGTACAGGTGACACATGGCAGCACCAGAGCATGACATGTGTCAGGCAGATTTGGCACTTTTGGCACAGTTGGACCAATCCCGAAGTGACACGTGTCACCACTGAAAGGGTGACACGTGGCAAGGTGACGTCAGCAGTTGACATGGCAGGCTTGCGTGGCATGATGACTGGATCGTACGGAAGTGACATGGCAGTGCTGACTGGACGTACGAAATTCGATGCTGCAGGTGACGTGGACCAATGGGAGACTGACACGTGGCATGTGTTAATTGGTTTTTAAGGTGCCACGTGGCCCAATCACGGGCTGCCACGTGGCACCCCGGATTTTGCCAATATGGCCCATGTCAAAAATTATTGGTGTCGACGGGGATCGAACCCGCGACCTCCTCCATTGGAAACGACTTAACAATGACTCTGTGACCACTACGCCATACTTTGGTTCTTGTTATGTGTATGTTCCGACTTCTATTTAAAGTTGGTTGTTGTTTGAAACGGACGGGGGGCGGGCCGGGGCTTAGCCCCGACCCCCGGTTATATTGGTTGTAATGTGACCCATGGTGTGTTGCACAAGTGTTTACGAGTTGCACGGGTAACACTACAGCCCATGGTCCTATCAACATAAACATGTGACCAAAGGTTAGCGTGGGGGTATAAAAATATAACCGTTATTTATATGGTTGGCGTGTTAAAGCCCACGGTTATGCGCCATGTGACCAGGAGTAGCGCCCAGTGAAAGGGGCAAGGCCAGCGCTTAGCCCAAGGGCTAGCGCTCGGCCATATGAGTGTTAATATGACCAAGAGCGCGCCCTTTGGGGGGCTGCGCCTAATTTTTTAACCATATTATATAGTTGCAAGTGGTTATTTAACTAATTTTGAGTTTTTAATGAAATTAAACTCATTTTTAATGTAATTGGGAGTTATTGGGCTTTTTTTAGAGCCTAATTCTTGGGAGGAAGTTGGAGATTGACAACCAACTTTCCCACTATTTAACCAAGGCCATGTTGGGGCCATTTGGTAAGCTTATGGAGCTTTTGGACGGTTTTGGAGAGCAGAGATGCTGAGGCAAAGCCAGGTCTAAGCCAGTTTGAGGTAGGGAAGCTGTTGAGGTAGAGATGTTGTTGGACGATTTCTGAGAGCTCGGGACATCCGTTTCAGGTGTCGTAAGTTGTGCAA
Source organism: Picea engelmannii (assembly GCA_009831015.1). Classification (NCBI taxonomy): domain Eukaryota; kingdom Viridiplantae; phylum Streptophyta; class Pinopsida; order Pinales; family Pinaceae; genus Picea; species Picea engelmannii. The sequence continues at coordinate 1,072,111 of ML781113.1, read as the reverse complement.
GATTCTAGAGATCATGGAGAACATGACTAGATCATTCTAGAAGCCAATCCACATTGTAAAGATGTACTAATAAGCTTTCGAACAGAAATAAAGAAGCCTCCCTCACAGAGAAAAGGCCTGGAGACGTAGGCAAAGTTGTGCCGAACTCCGTTATCAACCTGTGCATTATGGTTTGCTGCTTTTCATTTCATTTCAAATTTTCACATATGTCTATGGCTGTATAATTCATTCTCTTTTCTCATTCTTTTCATTAAGTTTCCCAATGGTCATTAATTCATGCAAATAAAAAAAACTCAACCATAAGTCATTTCGAAAAATCCTGACGGATCAAGTGGTATTAGAGCTAGTTGACATTTTGGAATTGAGTGTTGCATGTTAGCCAGGGAAGAGCACATCTCAAGGAGGAAAATGGCATCTACAGGAGGACTTTCTCAAGACGAGAAGAAGTTCAGATATTCGGTGTTTTCCATGGCCGAGATGGTGAAGGTGTTGTATGAAAACTACTTGGAACGAAAGAGCACGGTTCAAGAGAAAGCTTCAAAGAACAACAAAGGGAAAAAAACCTTGAAGGAAGTGCCTTCTACACCTGTTTCAGAAAACACATATGAGGTATGCAGTGAAGGTTCCTCATCAAATTTTCCTCATTCTCATCAAGTTGGTTTTGGNCGAGGTCAAGGCATTGTAAATCCTATTGAGGTTGAGGAAAGGCCTCGATACTTAGGATTGGGATATGAAAGAGGGGACCTTGGAGAGTCTTCCAAGATGGGTTCCAAATATTAGGAAGCAAGTGATGCTTCAAATGGCCAACTTAAGACATTGCAGGAACACTTCACAAAAGGAAATGGCACACCACTTCAGGACTATGGTAGTGAATGCAAGTCATCTCCAAAGAAAAGTGAAGATCAGCATGGAAGGTATAATGGTCATGTTTTTGTTAATTCTCCTTTTGATTATAACAAGAATAATCAAGTAAACCGAAACTTGTGGAAACTTTATCCATGTACTTATTGTCATTCACCTAAGCATTGTGTTGCCAAGTGTTGGAAGAGACAAACTCTGTACAGGAAACCTATGTTGTCCAAGAAGGAAACACGGCGTAAAGGCTCAAGTCCACAACGGAAGAAGGAGAAGGTTAAGCAGGTCTGGATGCCAAAAACTCGTTGTACGTTTTGCAGCAAGAGTGGACATCAAAAGACTAGTTGTTGGAAACTTAATCCAAAGCTTCGTCCCAGGAAGGGAAAGAGGATTTTGCATGCACCCACGAAGGAGGACGGATTACCAGCGAAGAAAGAAGAACACCGTGAAGGAAAGAAAGCAGTCACTTGGTTCTGCCAGAAGTGGATGTCTCAGCTTCATTGTGTTTTGCTTCCCCTATTGTAATCATCTTTCAGTGACAAAGAGAAAGTCGGGTGGCCTATCCCGAGCTTGTCGAGTGGTCAGTAACCTTTTGGGGACCAAAAGGTCTTATTGTTGGGAGGTGTGATCTGAAATTGGATTCAGAAGGCTGTCGGGACATGTAAAATGCTCAAAAATGAAAGTGCTCAGAATCCAACAAAACCAACACCATTGCGTCTGTCTCGTCTTCCTGATTCCGGTGGTATAATTTTTATGTCAAACGGAGTCCGTATGGAGAAGATATCACATTCTGTCCTAAAAGTCAAACAGGCAAAAAAAAAAAAGATGTTGACTGGGCAGTCCGTATAGTGACACGTGTCATGTCCGTACAGTGACATGTGGCACGTCTGTACGATGGCACGTGGCATGGATGTACAGGTGACACATGGTAGCACCATAGCGTGACACGTGTCAGGCTGATTTGGCACTTTTGGCGCAGTTGGACCAATCCTGAAGTGACATGTGTCACCACTGAAAGGGTGATGTCAGCAGCTGACATGGCAGGCTTGCGTGGCATGATGACTGGATCGTATGGAAGTGACGTGGCATTGATGTGGCAGTGCTGACTGGACGTACGAAATTCGACGCGACAGGTGATGTGGACCAATGGGAAACTGACACGTGGCATGTGTTAATTGGTTTTTAAGGTGCCACGTGGCCCAATCATGGGCTGCCACGTGGCACCCCGAATTTTGCCAATATGGCCCATGTCAAAAATTATTGGTGTCGACGGGGATCGAACCCGCGACCTCCTCCACTGGAAACGACTTAACAATGCCTCCGTGACCACTACGCCATACTTTGGTTCTTGTTATGTGTATGTTCCGACTTCTATTTAAAGTTGGTTGTTGTTTGAAACGAACGGGGGGCGGGCCGGGGCTTAGCCCCGGCCCCGGGTTATATTGGTTGTAATGTGACCCATGGTGTGTTGCGCGATTGTTTACGAGTTGCACGGGTAACACTATAGCCCACGGTCCTATCAACATAAACATGTGACCAAAGGTTAGCGTGGGGGTATAAAAATATAACTGTTATTTATATGGTTGGCGTGTTAAAGCCCATGGTTATGCGCCATGTGACCAGGAGTAGCGCCCAGCGAAAGGGGCAAGGCCAACGCTTAGCCCAAGGGCTAGCGCTCGGCCATATGAGTGTTAATATGACCAAGAGCGCGCCCTTTGGGGGGCTGCACCTAATTTTTTAACCATATTATATAGTTGCAAGTGGTTATTTAACTAATTTTGAGTTTTTAATGAAATTAAACTCATTTTTAATGTAATTGGGAGTTATTGGGCTTTTTTAGAGCCTAATTCTTGGGAGGAAGTTGGAGATTGACAACCAACTTTCCCACTATTTAACCAAGGCCATGTTGGGGCCATTTGGTAAGCTTATGGAGATTTTGGATGGTTTTGGAGAGCAAAGATGTTGAGGCAAAGCCAGGTCTAAGCCAGTTTGCGACAGGGAAGTTGTTGAGGTAGAGATGCTGTCGGACGATTTCTGAGAGCTCGGGACATCCGTTTCAGGTGCCGTAAGTTGTGAAAGATTCTAGAGATCATGGAGAACATGACTAGATCAGTATAGAAGCCAATCGGAATAGTAAAGATGTACTAATAATCTTTTGAACATAAATAAAGAAGCATCCCTCACAGAGAAAAGGCCCGGAGACGTAGGCAAAGTTGTGCCGAACTCCGTTATCAACCTGTGCATTATGGTTTGTTGCTTTTCATTGCATTTCAGATTTTCACATATGTCTATGGCTGTATAATTCATTCTCTTTTCTCGTTCTTTTCATTAAGTTTCCCAATGGTCATTAATTCATGCAAATAAAAAAAAATCAACCATAAGTCATTTCGAAAAATCCTGACGGATCACTTGGAGGAGATTTTAGATGCAATTTTGTTTTATTTTCTCAAAATTTAATTTTTGTAACAAATTATTCAGGGTGGCCTTGTTTTTTACCTCAAATTAATTAAAGGTCATAATTTGGTATAAATAAACAAAAGCACATTCATTTTTTTATCATAAATCCCACCTGGGAGAGTGGAGGTCTGTAATTTGTGCCCTATTGGGGAGTCTTTGGCTTAAATAAGGAGGTGCACCTCTCTTGGAGGATATTTTTTGCAACTTGGATCATTTTTTGGTGAAGTTGCTTGGAAATCTAGGGTTTTATTGCTTGATTATTCTTAGTGAAGTAAGTAAATCTACAATTGTCATTTCATTTTAAATGGTTATGGTGTATTTTCCTATTCATGTTAAAGATTATGAAATTTCTTGTTTGACAAACCCTAGGAGTAAATAATTTAAGGTGCTACTTCTTTGCTCTTCATTTTCTAGACTTTACTAAAGTGATTTGACCTATACAAACTTCTAAAGCCCTAAAGTGCTAACACTTTAGAAGCCATTGTCTAGTTGTTGTTGCTCTTAATATCTTTCAATAGTCTGAGGAGGAAGGCGCTAGAGCCTAGAAGTACCTACTCTCTAGTAGCTCACCTCCCTAAATCTTGGATCCTATAAGACTTAAGGTGCTACTCTTCTAAGATCCATTCTTTACTTAGAAAAGTATGATCATTTTTGTCACTACTTCCAAGTGAAAGCCGCCACCTTTTGACTCCATCACCCCCTACAAAGCACTAATCTTCAAACACTTTCTCCTTGAGAAAACTCAACCAACATTCAAACCTAAGATTTAAATTTCTACCCTTACTAACCCTTCACTAACACTAACCTATTCTAGTGAAACTAACCCTACCTTGTTGTTGTTATAAATTCTGTCACAACCACCTTTTAGCAACCATTATAAACATATTTGTTGGCTAGATCATTTCAGACTTTACATGTGACATCATATTATCATTCTATAATTAAAGTATTACATTTTATTGTCATTAAAGTGCTTTTTCTGAAGTACATTTTGCATCTGTTACATTTTCATTTATTGTTGTTATACACTTATTTACTGTTGCACATACTTACTAGCTAGCATTTACTTTCACAATTTTAATGTCTTGTTGAAGCACTAACATCATTTATGCTTGTAAACTGCCATATTATTTTCTTGTTGTCTTGGTTAAGGGTAGGTACATTATTTTAATCCCTTTCTTCACCATTCAAGACATAAAACTGATTTGAGTGGCCTAGAGAGAGAGGGGTAGTTTACCTTATCCTTTTCCCTTCCTCAAATCCCCTAGGTCTTGGAACATCTCCCTTGGAGTGGGTTTTTCCTCCTCCTAAATAGAAAGGGGTACCCTGTTGAGGTGACAGTGACAAGATTATCCTTGTATTATGCCAATCTATTCCCACTTGTTGTTGGATTATTGAGAGGGGGGGTGAATCAGTAATAGAGAAATTTACTCCTTTTTCAACATAAAATGAAAGTGTTATATCAATGTAGCATTGTCATCCAATAGTTGCAGAGTAAATAAACAATGAACAAATGAGAAATCACGCACATACATAGTACACCGGTGTTTTACATGAAAACCCAAAGTGGGAGAAAACCACAAAATGTTTTTTCTTATATGTCTTTAAGAATTACATTCATTGGAAGCACCAACTTCCTTTGTTTTCCAGCTGCAACTAGAAGGAGGCTCCAACCCCCTAGTTTCTCAGGCTACAATATGAGGGAAGCTCCAACTCCCCAATTCTATGGTTACAACCAGAAGGAGGCTACAATCCCCTGTGTTCTTCGAATACAACCAGAAGGTGGCTACAACCACCTGTCCTTGCCCCATCCAACCACCCTATCGTAGAAGTAGAATGATGGAACCATTGTCACACTATCACTATGAGATATACTATTGTAAACCTATACCAATCAACTTGTAATCAACATGTAACAACCTGTACCAATAACATGTGCCAACATGTACCATCAACCTGTACCATAAACAAATGCATCAACCATGCACCAAACTTGTCACAATAACTTGTCCAAAGAAAATGTAATCAACATGTACCATAAACAACTGCATCAACCATGCACCAACCTGTACCTCAACCTGTACCATCAACGAGTGCATCAACCATGCACCAAATATGTATAAATCATGCATCAACTACACATCAACTATGACTCATCAAGATGTACCAACATCATCAACTATACACCTCATGTATGTGCCAACTCATCAACTAGTTGTCTCAACCATGTTCCCAACATGTACCTCAACCAAAATCCCTCATCAATTTCATCATCCAAATCTGATTTGATCACATATACCTCAAATATTATACTACAAATCTATACCTCAAGCCATGTGCTAGAACCTTACTATTATAAAACCTCTATATGTACCAATAACTTCAGCAACATACCCCAACCAAAATCCCTCAAACATGAACCAATATTAAACTTTAGTAGATCTGCCTCAGATCAACTCTACAACAAGCCATAAACTCCCAAGAGGGAATCCAACATATTTACAAGGAAAACCCTCAACTTGATTAATAAATTCAACACTACACATATGAGAACCATACCCTTTTTTCTTCTTGTAGCATTCTGTTGTCACGGTTTTGCTACCGCGAATCCACTACCGCGATTTTTCTACCGCACTTTTTCTGCTGCATTTTTTCTACTGCACTTTTCCTGCTGCGATTTTTCTGCCGCACTTTTTCTATCACACTTTTCCTGTCGCACTTTTTCTTCCGCAGTTTTCCTGCCGCACTTTTCCTACCGCACTCTTTCTGCCACAATTTTCCTACTGCTCTTTTTCTGCTGCAATGTTTTTGCCGCAATTTTTATGCTGCACTTTTCCTGCCGCACTTTTTCTGCTACAATTTTTCTCTATCAATAATACTTGCCCAAATAACCTTTCACAAAAAAAGATATTCAATTATATTCAAGTATGATTTGAATGAAATACCCTTGCCTCTTATTTATACTTTTATGTAGCTTCCTCAAGGGTTTACCTTCTACCCATCTTAACCCACTTTCCTTATTTATGGGTTAACCCACTTATAACCACTTGTCCACTTAACTTAACCACTTTTCATAATTAGTAAGTTCTCCATTAACTTTATTATTTAAATAATTTCTTTTTCATCCTCTTTGACTTATAATACACCCATCACTTCACTTTATTATTTAAATAATTTCTTCTTTGCAAACACTTTGACTACTTTGACCTTTTGGGGCTTCTAGATCACTCATTAGGGTACTCCAACTTCACATGGCCATAACTCTCTAACCGTGAGGAGTTATGTGACATTCCACATACCAATGGAAATAGCATGACATGTAATATCCATATAGAATAGGTTTACCTACAAATATATCAAAACTCATACCATTATCCATCAAACAAACTTGGGTCCATTACCCAAACCTTTGTGCTACCAGAATTCACTACCAGACATTCTTCAAGGGTTGACATCAATGAAAACCATCCCAGATAATCAACACTTGCCTTAGGCTTTGGGAAAGTACAAATTGTGCAATAACATGGGTCAAATAGGTAAATTCAAAGGTCAAAGGGAAAAAAAAAGAGGTGTCACATGTCACCACTAAAGGGTGACACATGGAACATATATGTATAGCAAGTGACATGGCACATGGTTATTAGCAAGTGATGTGGCAAGGTTTGTCAACAACTGAATGGGCAATCATACCTTCAAGTGGTCTAATTATTGAATGACACGTGGAATCTATGAGCCAATGAGAGGTCACGACGTGGCGATAACCCATTGGCCAATGTTGGTATGGTTATGTAAAATATTTTGGAGTCGATGGGGGTCGAACTCATGACCTACCAAAGCCTTAACACATGCCCCATTACTAATGCACCATAACATAAATCTTAACCATACTATATGTTTAATTTTATTTGAAGTTATGTAATGGTTCATTTAGGGGAGAAAAGGGGTCGAGGACTAGCCCCAGTCCCTAGTTACTTTATTACCACATGACACCATACCATAGTGCCTAAGAGATAATAAATATGTAATGGGTTAAAACTTTAGCATATGGTATATGCCATATAATATTCGCACGG
>ML781113.1:1032023-1051144 GCA_009831015.1 Picea engelmannii | reverse complement strand
ACCAATCACAGCAAAGGCATTAATATATTCAATACCTAGTCTATACATGTGATCAAGGAATCATGTAATAAGATGACATCATAATTATGGGAAAGGGACATATTCATGTATTGCATTAACTGAAAGAGAAATATACAACCTGATCCTTGATGTCGTAGATCTCCTTTCGATGGCTCCTAGCTCTGACACACACACTTGCTCATGCATGAATAAGTTCAACCACATATGATTACTTGTAGTCTCTTGTTGTTGTAGCTTCAATCCTCCATACTGTCTTGCATCAGTTCTCCAATCAATCTCTAGCTAGCTTGCTTCTTCTTGTTCTTATGCTTTTTTATTGCTTCTTGCTTAACCATTTCCATAAGTAATCTCCTCAATATATAGGAGAATATTGATTAGTTACTTGGATAGGGAATGATCCCAAGATATCTGGAAAGTCAGTATTTTTCCAACCATTCGAACTCCAACTCACCCTTCTAGAAGATTCCTTCTAGAAGGATCGAGAAATTATTCATTTTCTTCCTTTAGAAACATGTCCACACCCTAACCATTAACACAGTGCGGAAATTCCGCAATCAAGATGAATGCAGCATGCGGAAATTAAGGATTCCCGCATGAGAGTATATATGCAGCCTGCGAACTATTTCCAAAAATGTGATCTTGAGAAAATGATAAGTGTAACCTTCTTCTGGAAAATGTTCTTAATGAAGAGTTTGATCTTCCATCATCATGACATAATCATATTATCATCTTGATAACCAAAAATGTGGATAACAAGAGGTGCCCGAACTAATCACTGAAGAAGAGAATGAGCGGTTGAGCAGGCCGATCAGTGATACGGAAATTTAAAAAGTTGTCTTTAGCATGCACCCAGACAAGGCTCCTGGGCCAGATGGCTACACAGCTCATTTTTATATCCAGTGCTGGAATATCATCAAAAAAGACTTATGTAAGATGGTCAAGAAATCTCAAAATTGCAACAAATTAGGTGGAAGCACCAATTCTTCCTTTTTGGCCCTCATTCCAAAAGAGAAAGGGGCAAAGAACTTCAACAGATTTAGACCAATATCTCTCTGCAACACTGGACACAAAATTATCACTAAGATAATAGCTAACAGACTCAAGAAAGTCCTGCCAAAGCTGATCCCAGAAAACTAGGGAGGCTTCGTTAGAGGGAGGCAAATCATCGATAATATCCTCCTCGTTTAGGAAGCCATCCACACAAGCTGTAAAAAAAAGGAGAAAGGAATGGTGGTCAAGTTGGATCTAGCCAATGCCTTTGACCAGCTCCGACATGATTTCATGTTCGCAGTCTTGCGGAAATTTGGGTTCTCCCAAAAGTTTATGGATTGGATCAAAGCTTGCATCTCTGTTCCGTGGATAGCCCCCCTGATTAATGGGTGCCCTGCCAGGTTCTTCCAAGCCACTCAGGGGCTCAGACAAGGCTGTCCTCTCTCTCCCATGCTCTATGTCTTACAAGCAGCGGTGCTAAGCTTCCAATTGCAGTGCTACCTCAAAAACAGAACCCTTCCTAGCTTAAGAATAACCCCTTCAACTAGCGAGGTAAGCCACGCGCAGTTTTCAGATGACACCCTTCTGTTAGGTGCTGCCAGTATTAAAACAGCCCGGCACTTCAAGTCGGAACTCGATCTCTACAAAGTGTTCTCTAGCAGTGAAATTAACTACCTCAAGAGCAAGATCTATGGATGGAATTGCTCCCCTCAGGAACTGCAGCAGTTAGGACGCATCCTTGACATGGAAGGCATTTCAGTTTGGGACAATTTCACTTACCTTGGGATTCCGATTTTCAAAGGTCGGGCTATGGTGGCACACTGGTTGCCTTTGGTGGATAAGCTAAAACTCAAGATACAAGCTTGGGGAGTCAATTGGTTAACTAGGGAAGGAAAAATTGTGCTAATGAATTCTGTCATCTCCAGCCTTCCTATCTATCAATGTTCAGTGTTGCTCACCCCCAAAACCATCTCAAACAGACTCGATGCAATGATGTGAAGATTCCTGTGGGAAGGAGGTAAGAATTGTGCGAGAAAACTCCATCTAATTAATTGGGCCATGATCAAGAAACCAAAATTGGAGGGGGGACTGAATATAAGAGACGTGGCTGTCCATAACCTCGCCATGGGAGGCAAATTACTTTGGCGAATGATCACAGGTAAACGAACTTGGAGCAAGCAAATCCTCTGGAAAAAATATTTCCGAGGAGATAGAGATCGCTGCCTAGAGAGACCCCTCAAAGCAACGAAAGCTTCCCCAATTTTCTATCTTTGTCAACGAGCTTTGGATTTCTTTAAGCCACATCTCACTTGGATCCTGGGAAATGGGGAAAAAATCAGCATCATGGAGGACTCCATCCTTGGAGATCATCCACTCTTAGGGGTTCAAGGAATTAAGCGTATTGGAGATTGGCTCTTAGCCAACAATCGCAAGACCCTTTGGGACATCTCCCTCTAGAACAACGATTCCCATCTTTCCTGGCAAAGATGGAATTTGGGATGCTTCCCGAAGGAGCTCCACGAAGAAGCTATGACCCTCCTAGAGTACCTCCATGGGAAAGCCCCGATCAGCGCTAGACTCAAAGACAAACGAGGCTGGGGTTCTCCTACAGGAAACTATACCGCTTCAGCAGGTTATAAGGCAGCCCTAAATATCCCTTGGGTCCCCTCCAACCCAGGGCCATGGAAAGCAATCTGGAACTTCCCGTCAATCCCCAAAGTTGACCATTTTGCTTGGACTTTGACTCACAACAGTATCCTAACTTTCGACAACCTTAAAAAGAGGGCCTGGGAGGGCCCATCCCGCTGTCCTCTTTGCAGAAGTAAAGAAGAAACCCCTGAGCATATTCTCTTAGACTATGAGTTCTCTAAACAAGTATGGGGTCTCCTTATAGGGGTAGCCTGCCCAATTCTTACCTCTAAGGCCTCGGAGCTTTTAATCATGTGGCAGTCCCTTTCCCCTTTCAACCTGAGAAAAAATCATTTTCTCAAAATAGCCTGGATGTGGATTCCCAAATTCACTTGCTGGAAGATCTGGCTGGAAAGGAACAATAGAATCTTCAACGAAGTTGAAAGACTGCCTTCCCAGGTGGCAATCCAAGCCAGGACGATGTTGGCTGAAGCCTTCAAAGGTAAGACCAATCTCAGGAATTCGGGCCAACTCTCGGAGGAGGAAGACAGATGGCTTAAGGAAATCAGTCAGGATCATTATGGCACCAATTCAATTAAACCTTGGCACATTCGGAAATGGGAGATAAGGATGGAGGAGCAGGATTTTCTCCAGTGGAGGTCATCGCTTAAGGAATGGTCCCTATTCTTCGACGGGGCCTCGAAAGGAAACCCGGGGCAGGCAGGAGGTGGGGGAGTCATTCTGGACCCCTCTGGAAAAATTCATAAGGAGTATGCATGGGGTTTAGGCCATGCCTCAAACAATCATGAGGAATTTCTAGCGCTCTGGCAAGGTCTGAATCAGGCAATAAAATTAGGAATCCAGGAAATTAGGATCTATGGCGACTCTATGCAGGTTGTGGAAGCTCTCAACACTAAAAAGCCGCCCAAGGACAACACTCTGGCTCAGGTGTACAGAAAATATATTCTCCTCCTGCTACAGTTTAAAGAATATCATGTAAATCATGTCCTAAGATCCTTGAACGGGCTTTCTGATTTGCAAGCAAATCGTGGCTCTCTCATGTGCAAAGGACTCCTACAAACAAATGAGGATACGGCTCTACATCCCATCCCTTAAACCTTTTGAAACCCATGCTCTGAAGCTCCACGTGATCCACTTGAATGGCAGGACAATCTCTAGAACCATCACATTCATGGGGGACGAGAAATCAAGTGCAGAGATCCGCAATCTGAATCGGATCGTGGGGAATCACGAGGAGGAGACCCTGTCTATCCTTAAAATCGAAAGTTCAGCTGTCTATTCTCCTCATTCACCTTGTTGCTTTGGACTTACGCTCCTGTTCTGGCATCGATTCAGAGAGAAGGCTCTATGGAATCCGCCTCCAAACCAGGGCTCACCCCGAAGGAGCGCATTGAACTAATCAGGGCCGAGCTAGAGAGTATCAAGGTGTCTACATCCCAGTGGAAATGGGAAATGCTCACGATGGAGATGTAGGATATCAAGGACGACCTTTCAGACGAGATACAAACTGGAATGAAGGATACAACAAATCTGATGGGCGATCTGTGCAAGAGACTAAGCAAGCTGGAGATTTAAGTGGAAGAGCTCACCAAGGCTCTCGGTAAGATTTCAGAAGTCGCTGCTGAGGCTTCATCCAAGACAGGGCAATGAAGTTTCGTTGGCGTCCACGAACCTCGAACATGGTTATGAGGATCCTTTGTCCAGTTGGTATTATAAAGTCCACCGTTAAGTAGCTAAGAATTCGGCATGTAACTGTTGGTTAAGATTAAAAGGCTTGTTAGCAAGAAGGTTGTAAACAGAGCCCCTGCTCTGATTTTGAATATGTGCGGGTTGGAAGCCCCCTCTGCCTCTTATAATAAAANTGTTAAAAAAAAAAAAAAAAAAATTGGACTAATAAATGGATGCAGGAACCTAGAAAGATTTTTTGCAGATTGTAGGTCCAACACTATGATCCTAGTGCGTAGTACAGGAAAGGCTGGGGCTCATTTAAAAGAAAGAGAGGATTGAAACTGTGTTATAACTGTGGAAGACCGAGACATTTTACTAAGGAATGCCCTAGTATAGGTCCTATTTTTATTTATTGTAAAGTTATTGGTCATGAGGTTGAGGATTGCCTAATGATGATTGACAAAGTTGAAAAGATGAACATGAGAGAAGAAAACTATAAAGAAGGTCAAGACACTAAGGATATGTGAGAGAATTAGAAAGAGAAAGAATGAGAGAAAGATCAGACTATGTTAGTACAGTTAAAATAAGTAATGGATGACCACAAGGATGTCAGTTTGTCAGAGATCTTGAAAGAAAAACAGTGCATAGTTATAAGAATAGAAGACTTCGACATAGATTGTGTATTGGATGAAGAAACACGCGTGAATATTATGCTAGAAAGCACTTGGGAAATTTTGGGAAAGCCTGCTATGGTACCTTCATTGGGAAGGATAGGCTTATTTAAAGGAAAGATGATAACCCTATGTGAAAGAGTTACTAATATACCTATGATTTCTCATGAAACATCGATTGAAGAATAATTCAAATTCATTAATTTTGTTGAGACCAATGCCCCTTTTCTACTTTTATTAGGAAAGAATTGGATTGAGAAGGATCATATCAGAAGGAAAGTAGAGGAGGAAGCTACAGAACAGAAAAAGAAAGAACTAAGGGACCTCATAACCAGAAAAACAGAACGACTAATAGAAGAACAAGAGGATAAGTTGAAGCAACAGAGGGCAAGAGAATTAGTTGTCGAAGTTGAAAGAACACAGGAAGGCTTAAAGAACATGTATGTGCAGGAAAGAGTTGTAGCCACCTCAGAAATAGTAAGATAAGGGACATTAACCTCATAATATATCAGATCTCATCACCAGTGTGAAGTCCTTTGACTAGGAGAGAATAAGAATACGAATGGGAAGAGGATTCCAGAAATTGTTAGAGAAGCTCAGATCACAGGAAAGAAGGCCAGGAAGCTCAATAAGAAGAAAGATAAGGTACATGAAGCTACATAAAATAGAAGGAAGACTTCATAGGAGACAGATCTATAGAACTTGAACCTCATCTAAATAGTAGAACCACGCAGGATGGGACTTCACCATGGTCAAGCTATATGACCATTGGAGGCATCCTGACCATTAGAATGACACCACGGAACAGATAGAAAATGCAGTTATGAGAAAATGGACCGTTGAGATTGTGACATAACAAAGAGATCCGCATTGATGGATACACTCCTGGCCGTTGGAGGAATATGTTGCGTCGGGAACATTTTTTGCCACCTGTAAACATTGGTCATGTTTGACCAGTTTTGGGACTTCGATGGGCTGGTCGAAGATGGAGTGCCCAGGTGGAGTTGAGATCACGAGATCTCACTTATTTTGCGAGCTTGTGGACCCAACAAAGGGGTTACTAGGGTTTATGTAATGGGTTATGGGATGTCGTTCCATGGGTTTACTCGTGATTAGCCCTTTTTGTAAGTGTATAAATAAGTAGCTAAGAGATGTAATATGGGGGTTGGTTGGCTATGTGCACAATAAGTTGTAAATGGTAATGTTGGCTTAGTAAAAGAGGTTGTAAGTTTCTTTGTGAAAAAATATTGTGTAGAGTGATGTTATGTGCCTTGACCTGATTTTGGGAAGGAGGATCTGACGCATAGTGCGTAGATCTCCTGTCCTTTGCAGAATTTGGCTCTATGGCTTTGTGCACAGGAGCGACTGAATGTAAGAATATTGAAGACTAATAAATAAGAAGAAGAAGTTGGTGGACATAGCCCCACTCTGGGGTGAACCACGTATATCCGTTTTCTTGATGTGCTTTGTGCGATGTGAATTATGTTGTTTATCTGCTTAGTGTTGTTGTTATAATGTATGATGAGTGCATCTGATGTTATTGCTTAGTGCTTAATGGTATTAAAGATAATTCAATGCTAGATCTGAACTAATGTTCTGTGCTGAGTGATTGAAAGTGCTTAATCTTTGTTGTTACTGCGTTGATCTGTAATAAGAGTTTAGTATACGATGTGAATGAGATTCATGAACTAATTCATATTGTTGGCTAAGTGCTTTGTTAAGTGTTGAAATCATAGATCTATGTCCCAGATTGGTTACAGACACTTGATTCTTGTAACCACCCTGCTTCTACCTCGGGTGAGACTTCATTTGCTTCGCAGGTGTTACCAAAACGGGTAGTAGTTAGGGTTTTGTTGGTGCACTGTTGAAGCATTGAACCCTGGGTATACCCCTGTGCCAACAAATAGTTTCGTTGCCAGGACCTAAAACTATGATTGCTAGGAATTGAAGAAAAGAGAAAGCTTTGTGCGTAGATATGTTGTTTTAGTGCACAGTATTTTAATTGACTTGCGAAGCTCTCTGCTTAGAAAGAAACATGATCTCAAGAAAAGAGGTAAGATCTTAAATCTTTGTGCTCTGGTAAGGATAAGATAAGTAGAAAATTTTTCTTCGAAAGCATCAATCTAGGTATGTTTGATAGATTTTGTCCTAGTCTACAAAATAGGGTACAATTAGAATAAAGAGTTGATCTGAATAGATTTGATAGAGATAGAGAAAGATATGTTATTCCTATACATAGAAAGAATTTTTGGACTAATAAATGGATGCAGGAACCTAAAAATAATTTTTGCAGATTGCAGGTCCAACACTATGATCCCAGTGCGCAGTACAGGAAAGGCTGGGGCTCATTTAAAAGAAAGAGAGGATTGAAACTTTGTTATAACTGTAGAAGACCGGGACATCTTACTAAGGAATGCCCTAGTATAGGTCCTATTTTTATTTATTGTAAAGTTATTGGTCATGAGGTTGAGGATTTCCTAATGATGATTGATAAAGTTGAAAAGATGAACATAAGACAAGAAAACTATAAAGAAGGTCAAGAGACTAATGATATGTGAGAGAATCAGAAAGAGAAAGAATCATAGAAAGATCAGACTATGTTAGTACAGTTAAAATAAGTAATGGATGACCACAAGGATGTCAGTTTGTCATAGATCTTGAAAGAAAAACAGTGCATAGTTATAAGAATAGAAGACTTCGACATAGATTGTGTATTGGATGAAGAAACATGCATGAATATTATGCTAGAAAGCACTTGGGAAATTTTGGGAAAGCCTACTATGGTACCTTCATTGGGAAGAATAGGCATATTTAAAGGAAAGATGATAACCCTATGTGGAAGAGTTACTAATATACCTATGATTTCTCATGAAACATCCACTGAAGAAGAATTCAAAGTCATTAATTTTGTTGAGAACAACGCCACTTTTCTACTTTTATTAGGAAATAATTGGATTGAGAAGGATCATATCAGAAGGAAAGCAGAAGAGGAAGCTACATAACATAAAAAGAAAGAACTAAGGGACCTCATAACCAGAAAAATAGAACGACTAATAGAAGAACAAGAGGATAAGTCGAAGCAACAAAGGGCAAGAGATTTAGCTGTCAAAGTTGAAAGAACACAGGAAGGCTTAAAGAACATGTATGTGCAGGAAAGAGTTGTAGCCACCTCAGAAATAGTAAGATAAGGGACATTAACCTCATAATATATCAGATCTCATCACCAGTGTGAAGTCCTTTGACTAGGAGAGAATAAGAATACGAATGGGAAGAGGATTCTAGAAATTGTTAGAGAAGCTCAGATCACAGGAAAGAAGGCCAGGAAGCTCAATA
Source organism: Picea engelmannii (assembly GCA_009831015.1). Classification (NCBI taxonomy): domain Eukaryota; kingdom Viridiplantae; phylum Streptophyta; class Pinopsida; order Pinales; family Pinaceae; genus Picea; species Picea engelmannii. Next base: position 1,042,811 of record ML781113.1, on the reverse strand, counting down.
AGAAGAAAGATAAGCTACATGAAGCTACATAAAATAGAAGGAAGACTTCATAGGAGATAGATCTATAGAACTTGAACCTCATCAGAATAGCAGAACCATGCAGGATGGGACTTCACCACGGTGAAGCTATATGACCATTGGAGGCATCTTGACCATTAGAATGACACCTCGGAACAACTAGAAAATGCAGTTATGAGAAAATGGACCGTTGAGATTGTGACATAACAAACAGATTCGCATTGATGGATACACTCCTGGCCATTGGAGGAATCTGTTATGACGCTTTCTTATTTAACCCATCGGATGTTGCATCGGGAACACTTTTTTCCACCCGTAAACATTGGTCATGTTTGACTAGTTTTGGGACTTCGACAGGCTGGTCGAAGATGGAGTGCCCAGGTGGAGCTGAGATCATGGGATCTCACTTATTTTGCGAGCTTGTGGACCCAACAAAGGGGTTACTAGGGTTTATGTAATGGGTTATGGGATGTCGTCCCATGGGTTTACCCATGATTAGCCCTTTTTGTAAGTGTATAAATAAGTAGCTAAGAGATGTAAGATGGGGGTTGGTTGACTATGTGCACAATAAGTTGTAAATGGTAATGTTGGCTTAGTGAAAGAGGTTGTAAGTTTCTTTGTGAAAAAATACTGTGTAGAGTGATGCTATGTGTGTTGACCTGATTTTGGGAAGGAGGATCTGGCGCACAGTGTGTAGATCTCCTGTCCTCTGCATAATTTGGCTTTGTGGCTTTGTGCACAGGAGCGACTGAATGTAAGAAGATTGAAGACTAATAAATAAGAAGAAGAAGTTGGTGGACATAACCCCACTCTAGGGTGAACCACGTATATCCTTTGTCTTGATGTGCTTTGTGAGATGTGAATTATGTTGTTTATCTACTTAGTGTTGTTGTTATAATGTATGATGAATGCATCTGATGTTATTGCTTAGTGCTTAATGGTATTAAAGATAATTCAATGCTAGATCTGAACTAATGTTATGTGCTGAGTGATTGAAAGTGCTTAATCTTTGTTGTTACTGCATTGATCTGTAATAAGAGTTTAGTCTACAATGTGAATGAGGCTCATGAACTAATTCATATTGTTGGCTAAATGCTTTGTTAAGTGTTGAAATCACAGATCTGTGTCCCAGATTGGTTACAGACACTTGAGTCTTGTAACCCCCCTGCTTCTACCTCGGGTGAGACTTCATCTCCTTCACAGGTGTTACCAAAACGGGCAGTAGTTAGGGTTTTGTTGGTGCACTGTTGAAGCATTGAACCCTGGGTCTGCCCCTGTGCCAACAAATAGTTTCGTTGCCAGGACCTAAAACTATGATTGCTAGGAATTGAAGAAAAGAGAAAGCTCTGTGCGTAGATATGTTGTTTTAGTGCACAATATTTTAATTGACTTGCGAAGCTCTGTGCTAAGAAAGAAACATGATCTCAAGAAAAGAGGTAAGATCTTAAAGATTTGTGATCTGGTAAGGGTAAGATAAGTAGAAGATTTTTCTTCAAAAGCATCAATCTAGGTATGTTTGATAGATTTTGTCCTAGTCTGCAAGATAGGGTACAATTAGAATAAAGAGTTGATCTGAATAGATTTGATAGAGATAAAGAAAGATATGTTATTCCTATGCATAGAAATAATTTTTGGACTAATAAATGGATGCAGGAACCTAGAAAGAATTTTTGCAGATTGTAGTTCCAACACTATGATCCCAGTGTGTAGTACAGGAAAGGCTGGGGCTCATTTAAAAGAAAGAGAGGATTGAAACTGTGTTATAACTGTAGAAGACCAGGACATCTTACTAAGGAATTCCCTAGTATAGGTCCTATTTTTATTTATTGTAAAGTTATTGGTCATGAGGTTGAGGATTGCCTAATGATGATTGATAAAGTTGAAAAGATGAACATGAGACAAGTAAACTATAAAAAAGGTCAAGAGACTAAGGATATGTGAGAGAATCAAAAAGAGAAAGAATGAGAGAAAGAACAGACTATGTTAGTACAATTAAAATAAGTAATGGATGACCACAAGGATGTCAGTTTGTCAGATATCTTGAAAGAAAAACAATGCATAGTTATAATAATAGAAGACTTCGACATAGATTGTGTATTGGATGAAGAAACAGGCATGAATATTATGCTAGAAAGCACTTGGGAAATTTTGGGAAAGCCTGCTATGGTACCTTCATTGGGAAGGATAGGATTATTTAAAGGAAAGATGATAACCCTATTTGGAAGAGTTACTAATATACCTATGATTTCTCATGAAACATCAATTGAAGAAGAATTCAAAGTCATTAATTTTGTTGAGAACAACGCCCCTTTTCTACTTTTATTAGGAAAGAATTGGATTGAGAAGGATCATATCAGAAGGAAAGCAGAGGAGGAAGCTACAAAACAGAAAAAGAAAGAACTAAGGGACCTCATAACCAAAAAAATAGAACGACTAATAGAAGAACAAGAGGATAAGTCGAAGAAATAGAGGGCAAGAGAATTAGCTGTCGAAGTTGAAAGAACGTGGGAAGGCTTAAATAAATTGTTCATGCAGGAAAGAAGTGTAGCCACCCCAAAAATAATAAGAGAAGGGGCATTGACCTCAGAATCTGTAAGAGAGCATCAGCAGTGCGAAGTCATTTCACCAGGAGAGAATAAGAATACAAATGGGAAGAGGATTCCATAAATTGTTAGAGAAGCTTAGATCATAGGAAAGAAGGCCAGGAAGCTCAATAAGAAGAAAGCTAATCTACAGGAAGCTACAGAAAACAAAAGGAAGACTTCGCAGGAGACATATCTGCACAACTTGAACCTCGTCGGAATAGCAGAACCACGCAGAATGGTACTTCTCCATGATAAAGCTATATGACTATTGGAGGCACCTCAACTGTTAGAATGGTACCCTAGAATGGCTAGAAAACACAGTTATGAGAAAATGGACTGTTGATACCACTCCATAACAAACGAATTCGCATTGATGGACACATTCCTGCATGTTCAATGAATCTGTTACGATGCTTTCTTATTTAACCCGTCAGGACCACTTCTTTCCACCCGTGAATATCCAAGCTACCAGAGAATTGATTGTATATCGTGTTGTTATTTCTAGACCTTGTCATCCATTTTATTACCTCACTTGTCCGTTCACCTACCTAATATATTGGGTTACAAGTGTGAATGCCGAGCGAAATTAGCACGTTAGAGAATTTTGTGGAGGATATTCTCATGGAGCTCATGGTTGAGAGAGTTATGTATATAGGAATACAAGCTTCATCAACTGGGGGACTGCAAGCATCCCCCTCGACTGGACATTTTTCTAGTTGTGCTACCGAGAAGTGAAGCAAGCATCGCAACGATCTAGCTAACGCAAAGCAGATCCCATCGGTATTGCCATATTATATACTTCCTTTGGTTGGCGCGGTTACCCACAACAACATCCCATGTGAATTTGAGTATACATTGATCACTACGTACATCTTGAAGGGGATAGGCGTAGTTGGACCCCAGTTAGGACAAATCCCAGCTCTAAAGAACAACGAATTTAATCTCAGTGATAGAAAGAACTACGTCGTGATTGCGCCCCATAGGTATTTGATGAAGATAATAGGGAAAAAGTCGCTCATAGTCTCCCAACCATGGATTATGGAGCTGGTGTAGTCCATGATCCTGAATGTAATGAAGGTACCTCACTTTGACCGACATCAGGAGGTTAACGCTTGCGTTAAACTCTTCTTTCCGTGCTACCATGGAGGATATATGTGGCTCGATAGGTGTATTACTATGGATCTGGTGTTGATCCACTTGATTATAGGACTGAGCATGCAGGGACTGAACCCTCACTAGTTCTACCCAGGGAAGAATTCAGATCTCTTCCTAGCACAATGCATAAAGGAGGATTATGGTGATGTAGAAAAGGGAAAGCGAGGCTACAAGGTAGCCTCTATCTAGGATAGCGCAGTGTGACTCACTTTCCAACTTATAGCTAGCAAGCTCCTCAGAAAGAACCATCTGAAATAGGTCACTGGTTTCGTAGTAAACCTCGTAGGGAAGTGAATGGAGGGGATTCAAATGAACTGGGCGAGTTACCTCATCAATGAGATCGATAAAGACTGTTGCAAAGTGCAGGATCATGGGTATGAATTCCACTTTAGCTAGTTACTTGTATTAATCGCATTTGTCTCTTGGAAGATGCCAGAAGGAGTGACATTTCTAGAAGTTGAGCCATCAGATATGTTAGTCCTGAGATTAAAATAAGGCTCAAATGATAATGTCAGACATCGAGAAAGTTGTTTGAGAGTGTGTTTTAAAATTATTTTCCTACCTCAATTATATGAGAAAAATTCCTTAATGAAATTAACCTTGTGGCAACACAGAGGTCATATTTTGTATCTAAGTCAAATCGAAATAATAAATGAAGTGAAGGAAAATAACAAAACCATGAAACAAAGCAAGGCATCAATTACAAAATATTCCCACCTTGTTGTAGTAGAATAAAGTAGATTAGTATAACCTTGAATAAATCATAAAAATTCAGCAATCCACACAACAAGCAGGTCTTGTATTACTCACAGTGATTACAGAGGAAAATCTACCTACTAAATAAATAACTGATACAATAAGATTTCAGTAGTTGTAGTACTAAATTGGAATCAACATTTATTCAAGAATACATAAGGAAAATGAGAAATGGAAGACAAAGAGGCACATAACCCATATTTGAACAAAACTTGGAATCTTTGTCTACACTTGTATTAATACTCTATAAGGAGAGTCTTCTCTATTACAATCGGCAAGAAACATCTTGAAATAAGTCTTTGATTTATGTATTTATACAAAATGTCTCAACTTGAAATAGTTCGACTTCTCGTAGAAAGTCTTAAGTATTACAACATGCAAAACCGAAAGGTTACAACTACATCTCTTTTGTCTCTTCGCCTACATGTAGAGACATTTCTTCTTCATATCTTCTAGTGTGTAGATAGATGGAACCTGATTATGACCTATGGGAATATTATGCTCAAATTATCTCATTTATTTACAGATGTGCTATATTTCTCGTGTTCGACACACTGGATACATATTCTTACTAACTGCACTACTAACCTGGAAGGTTCTATTGTTTCATTTGCCTTGAAAATATACAACTTCTTTTATATATGAGGCAACCTATCCTGTATTTTCCTTGCTTCCAAAGATACAACCTGTAGTTGCAAACTGGGATTTACTATCCACTTGTTAATCTGGATAAGGTCGATTTGTTTCAATTGTTGGATGGTCTTTCGAGCTTCGTCTATGCTTGTCTTAGAATTAAGTTGATTTTTTGCTATGTCAATCTTCCCCAGGGCCTTAGAGATACTATCTATTTCAAAGTCTAGTAACCCTTTGTCAAGTGAAGACAATGCTTCTTCACAGGATTTATTTACTTCCCTGGCTAATCTTTTGTTTTTATCCAGATTTGTCTCCCGGATCTTTAGGATTATGTCGCCTCGAGTTTGCTCGGAAAGATATAGTCGAGGGACCTTTGTTAATTCATCCTTTTATGCTATTAAAATGGCCTCCTGGAACGTAGCTCGAGCTACAATGGATTCTCTCTCCTTAATGTAAATTTTATTTAGAGAAAGGTATGCCACCTGATAATAGCTCTGAACAGCTTCCACTTTCGTAAAAAGGTTTTGATTGGCTAATTCCATATTTTTGTGCACCTCTAATGCTTGGGCTCGGAAAGCTTCCATCTCCACAGTTGTAACTTTAGCTAAATCTATCTTGGCCTTAAGTTGTTTGATCAATTCTTCTTGCTGAGTGGTTAATGTTCTATTGGTCTGTGAATTTTCATCAAGGCTAGTTTTGAGTTGTTGAATTTCCTATCTGTCACAGGCTCTAATCTGTTCAAAATCCTTATTCATCTGATTTATCACATCTCTTTCCACGGTTGTCATCTGGTCCTACAACTGTCTTACTAATAGATTACTTTATTTCAAATTCTTTGCTAGATTCCTTATGTTAGGACCACACAATGTACCTTTTTGCCCATACTTTTTGCCACTATTACACTCTTGATCACCCACATTTAAACTCATATTATCACTTTATCTTATCATTCCAAAGGTATACAACGTCCCTTCTCATTACTATACGTTTAATCTGTTTTTCATAATATTTTACATCACTCTCGTACTTAACCTTTGATTAGAAATGTATAAGTGCTGAAACAGTTCAAACTGCAGAATTATCATTTGAGGCCTATTGCTGAAACAACAAAACACAGAAGCTGTTACATAGTCCAGAACCGGCGATGTTGAAACACAACAGAAGATGTTACATAGTCCAGGGACGATGATGCTAAAACACAGAAGCTGTTACACAGTCCAGTCGACGATGTTGAAACACAGAAGTTGTTACACAGTCCAGGGTCGACAGATGTTGAAACACAGAAGTCATTACACAGTTCATGATCTATGATGTTGAGGAAGTTGTTACATAGTATGGTCACAATGCTGAAACACAGAGGAAGTTGTTACACAGTCCAGAACCGATGATACTGAAACACAAAGGAAGCCGTTACACAGTCCGCGGTCAACAGCAAATCACACAGATTGACTACAACAGCTGCACCATGAGACAAGCACCAACCGTCGCTGCTACATGAGAATGCTGAAACAGTTAAGAGCGCAAATCCAGTGGCTGAAACAACCCACGATTTGCGATGCCTAAACAACATGCAACAACAGCAACAAGAAACTGTCGCTCCAGCCGTAACAACAACACCTCATTCAACACTCGTAATAGCATTCTGTTGCGGGAGACTAGGGTGTCCTATTCCGGTTTAGAAAAGTCGATCTGACTAAGAATAGGACTCAGATATACATCTGTAATTTTTGATCAATTGTATCGAAGGGGTTCCCTCTTTAAATAAGAGGAAATCATCATTCGAAAGGATCCCTAGTTTTTATGTATTAAGAAAGCTTCAGAGAGAGGGACGTACTTCATTTTCCAGATTGTAATATGATCCATTGATAGATGAATAAAAGTCTATTTTGAGCATCCTTTTCTAGCCTTTTCGTCTCAGGCATGGATGATTTTAGGGGCTGTTGGTCACTATAATTGCTTAATTGATTTAAACAATCAAGTGATACATAAATTATCAACCCAAGGAAGTCTTTTATTTCAAAGATAGCCATGCACTGTATATGCTCAATTCCAAAAGCAACTTAGTGTTGTAGTAAAGAAACTTATACTAATTATACTTGCTTGAATGAACTGAAGCTATGAATTAAATCACAGGAAAGTAATTCCCCTATTGCAATTCTTTAAAGTTCAATCTAAGAATCCTGGATTACATTAAAATAACACTGCAATGGGAAAGAACAACTATTATTCAATCAGAGAACAGGGCCCTTACTCTCAAACAGAGACTCAGTACTAGCACTCTTTCATGAAAACAGTAATGCAGAAAACAATTAACTCTATCTAACAGAGAACAAAGCCACCTAGTTCCTTTCTTTCTAAGCAGGAACCTTGAGCCTTATTTTTGTTTTAGCACACTTGTGAGGTTGAGGTTTACAGAGAACAGGGAAGTCTGATCCCTTCCTTTCTGAGCAGGAATCCCTAACCCAGTTTCTGGCTAGCACCAAGAAAAGTCTACAGAGAACAGGGTGTTTTGGATCTTTTCCTTTTTGAGCAGGAACCCTTAACCCAATCCCTGGCTAACACACTTGCAGAGGTAAATGAAATCTACAGGAGACAAGGTGTTGTGATTCCTTCCTGTCTGAGCAGGAACCCTTTAACCAAATCTCTGGCTATCACACTTGCAGTAGTAAATGAAATCTACAGAAGACAAGGTGTTGTGATTCCTTCCTGTCTGAGCAGGAACCCTTTAACCAAATCTCTGGCTAGCACTCTTACAGCAGTAAATGAAATCTATAGAAGACAAGGTGTTGTGATTCCTTCCTGTCTGAGCAGGAACCCTTTAACCAAATCTCTGGCTAGCACTCTTGCAGCAGTAAATGAAATCTACAGAAGTCTAGGTATTTGGATTCCTTCCTGTCTAAGCAGGAACCTTTTAACCGAACCTCTAGCTAGCACACTTGCAGCAGTAATTGAATTCTACAGAGGGTATGATATTCCGATCCCTTTCTGTCTAAGCAGGAACCTTTAACCAAATCTCTGCTAGCCTCATAAAATCATCACACAAGATTGCAGATAAAAAGAATTACAAATTCCATTCAATTAAACTAAGACAGAGTCAGTAGTGTTTCAGGAAAGCGGAATCCATTAAAAACAGTGTTTTAGCAAATGACAGTTAAACAAAGCATGAACATAAATTATACTAACACACTTCTAACTAATGGGTGAATCTTGTGAAGAAGGTGGGCCATCCCTTCTCACAAGATTCCCCTAAATGAAAAGCTAGAGAAGGATACTCAAAGCAGTCTTATATTCATCTGTCGAAATATCACATTACAAATTGAAAGAATAGAATACGTCCCGCTTCTCTGAAGTTGCTTCAATACATCAAAACTTGGATATCTCGAATGGTGATTTCCTCTGATTTAAAGAGGAAATCCCTTCGATACAATCATTACAATGCATATCTGAATCCTATCCTAAATCGGATCTTCTTTCTAAATCAGCATAGGATGTCCTATTCTCACGCAACCGAATGCTATTACAGGAATTGAACGAGGTATTGTTGTTACGGCTGGTGTAACACCTTCTTCTCATTGTTGCTGATGTTGTTTCAGCATCGCAATTCGCAGGTTGTTTCAGCCACGTGAATTGCGCTCTGACTGCATTGACCGCCGACTGTGGCGGCTTCCTTTGTGTTTCAGCATCTGCAACTCTGAACTGTGTAACAGCTCCATGTTTCATCATCTGCATCCTCGAAATGTGTAGCAGCTCTGTGTTTCGTCATCTGCATCCTCGAACTGTATAGCAGCTCCGTGTTTTAGCATCTGCGACCTCGGACTATGTAGCAGATCCGTGTTTCAGCATTAGTTCTGTGTTTCAGCAACAGCGACCTTGGACAGTTCTGTGTTTCAGCAATAGGCCTCAAATGATAATCTGCAGTTTTGGACACTTATGCGTTTCTAATCAATAGTTAAGTACGAGAGTGATGTAAAATATCATGCAAAACAGATTAAACGTATAGTAATGAGAAGGGACGTTGTATACCTTTGAGATGATTAGATAAAGTGATAGTATGAGTCTAAATGTAGGTGATCAAGAGTATAATGGTATCAAAAAGTATAGGCAAAAAGGTACATTGTGTGGTCCTAACATCCCCCCCAACTCAAGGTGTTGCATGTCCTCAGGCAACTCACTCTGAATCAGAGTCTGGATACCTACTCTGATCATGTAAGTTACTCAAGCTATAACTCTGGGAGGTACTGTCTGTCAGTGTTCTGAACCCTTGCACTTCCTGCAATCTTTGCCATGCTGCTGTTTCTGCCTTCTTAGGCAGCTTATAACTGATTTGATATCTTTCTATTGGCAACCAGAGAATGGGAAAATAAAACCTGTACCCTATCCAATTCTCAGCACAATGTCTCATACGCTGGATATACTTGGGTATCCTGGAAATTGCTACTTCTAAGTTGGCAGGACCAAAAGGATTGTGTTGTTGTCTCTTTTCTGTGGATTGCTGCCAAAACAGATTATTGGCCTGGAGGGCAGGAATATCTATGGATCTGATGATGCGTTCACAATCTTGAAACACTTCTGATTGCAGCTGATGAACATGTTCAGTCACCCCTGGTAGCTTTAAGAACGCACAATACTGTGAGATGAATGTAGCTGCCCTTTGTGGTTCTGGTCTAATCCAGAGGAGGTGATTGTCTTCATTGTTCTTGGCAGCCGAAAAGTCATCTTGCCAAATGATTTGATTGAGGAGAAAGGAAGTAAATGCTCGAAGTTGAACATCCCCAACAAGAGGATTTATGTTCATCAACCTGTTTTCTGGAATAGCCTCATTATGGAAGTATGCCTCACAGAGGAGGTGCTGATCTCTGGTGGAGGCAGCTACAAAATTTTTGATAAAATCTTCTGATGAAATGACTTCATGGGGTTTTCCTTCTATAATAGACTTAATCTGAAACCATATGAGTCTCTCCATGAGAAATAAAGAATAGTTACAAGATGGTTTCCTTGTGGTCATTAGTTTCTGCATCATATCAAATGCTAGGATCAATCTGTCTTTCAAGTCTTTGTTTTTCTTCTTAAGATCACGAACTACCTGGCGTGTCTGGTCCAATGCTTCCCAATTTGAGAAAGTTTGATTTACCCAGATCTGTTTATGCACTTGAAAGTTTTTGGCCTGTGTTTCAACATACTCCTTCTTCCATTTTTGTATTTCTGCGTGCTCATCCCACAGCTGGGTCTGTGTTTCAGCATTGGAAGTGGTGGGATTAAGCAAGGTTTGAGTAGCTTGTTCCCTGGAAGTGGAGAGATTAATCTGATTGGGAGGTACAAATTCCTCCATGGGCATTGTTTGCACAGCCTTGTTGACAACAGTAGGAGCTTCTCTTGTTGTAATGCAAGACTCAGTCTTAAGCTTGAGAGGGCCTGCTGGTTCTTGTGTTGCAGCAGGTTCAGTCTTGGGCTTGCTAGGGCCTACTGGTTCTTGTATTGCAGCAGGTTCAGTATTGATTTTGCTAGGGCCTGCTGGTTCTTGTGTTGCAGCAGGTTCTTCCTTGACAAAAGGTGAAGGAGTAGGGGCTGCCCCTGGCACTGGGACTTGAATCACCTTATAGCCTGCCTGATGGTAAATATCGCCACATTGGCAACACATGTA
>ML781113.1:973937-1019357 GCA_009831015.1 Picea engelmannii | reverse complement strand
ATCCTTCTAGAAGATTCCTTCTAGAAGGATCGAGAACTTATTCATTTTCTCCCTTAAGAAACATTTCCGCACCCTGACCATTAACACAGTGCGGAAAGTCCGCAGTCAGACTGAATGCAGCCTGCGGAAATCAAGTATTTCCGAGGACAATATATATGCAGCCTGCGTACTATCTTCAAAAGTGTGATTTTGAGAAGTTGATAAGTGTAACTTTCTTCATGAAAATGATCTTAAAGAAGAGTTAGATCTTCCATCATCATGTCATTATCATGTCATCATTTCTATAACCAAAAATGTGGATAACAATGGGCCTTAGACTTTATAGGACCCATCAACCCTCCATCCAATCAAAAAGTTTATATAGTGGTCTGCACAGACCACATGACTAAATGGGTGGAAGCCAAAGCACTCCACAGAGTGATCGAAGAAGCAGTTATAGATTTCTTATTTAAAGACATCTTCATCAGATTTGGAGTACCAAGAGAATTAGTTACAGATGGAGGACCTCCTTTCACTTCTCATGGGTTCAAAGCCACCCTTCAGAGATATCATATTCAGTAGAGAATGACTACAGCATACCACCCCCAAGCCAATGGAAAGGTGGAAAGCACAAACAAAGTAATAGAAGCCATTCTCACAAAAATAGTGAAGGAAAATAGAAAGGATTGGTCCTACAAGCTCCCGGAAGCATTATGGGCCTACAGAACTACCTGGAGAAATACTACAGGATTCTCTCCCTATGAATTAGTCTATGTAAAGAGTGTTGTCTTGCCTATGGAATTTGAAATAAAAACCTTAAGGACTGCCTTATCTGTCAACCTTGATTTGACCGATGCATAGACATCCAGGTTGCAGCAGCTTAATGAACTAGAGGAGAAAAGACTAGATGTCATTCAACAAACAACCATAATTCAACAGCAAAGATCAAAATGGCATGACAAAAATATCAAGAACAAGCAGTTCCAAAAAGGTAATTGGGCCCTACTGTATGATTCCCAGTTCAAAGAATTTCAAGGGAAACTGCGTACAAGATGGCTTGGACCTTACAAAGTAGACATTGTTTTCCCCAATGGAACAGTAAGGCTCCTCACAATCGATGACTCCAAAACTCCATTACTTGTAAATGGTCATCGGCTTCATCTGTACCAGCGCCCTACTTCCAAAGAATATTTTAAGGCCACATGCATGGCAGACGCCCATTTCCTCTTCGCTGAGGGGGTTTCTACCCCTAATTGCAATTAATTCTTTTAAGTTAATTTCTTTAGTATTAGATTAAATTAGATTTACTAATAATCCATGTCAAGAAATACCATGTTACAATCGATTTTTGCAGATTCCTGATCGAAGTACAGGTCACCAGGAAAGGACGATCCTACTTCACAAAGAGACAAGCTTCCCTGATGCTAAAACACCACTGTTAAACACTTTTTGACTTTCCTCTGTTGCTGAAACACCATTGTCAGCAAATTTTCATCAATCTCCCCCTTGCTGAAACACCATTGTCAACAACTTGTTTCTTTTTCTTCATTACTGAAACACCACTGACTTTCCCCATTGTCGAGACACCACAAGAAATCCCACACCTTTTTTTTTCCCATCACTATTCAGCAACCTTTTACCACTTTCCTCCGATGTTGAAACACCATGGTTCAGCACTTCTGACTTTCCTCTGGTGCTGAAACACCACTGTTCACCACTCTTGAATTTCCCCTGTTGTTGAAACACCATTACCACCTTCCCCCATTTTCCCATAGATGAAACAACACCATCCAGCAATTGTTTCACCTTTCCTTTTCTGTTGTTGAAACACCATTCATAGCAACCTTTTGCCTTCTCCCTATTGCCAAAACACTATAGTATGGAAATCCTTCACTTCCTTCAGTGAGGAAACAACACTGTCTAGCAATTGTTTCACCCCGTTTTTCCTGTTGCTGAAACACCATTGTTCAGTAGTTCTTCACATTTTCTCATCACCGAAACAACACCGTCCAGCAATTGTTTCACCTCATTCTTTTATGTTGCTGAAACACCATTCATAGCAAATTTTCTCCTTTTCCCTATTGCCAAAACACTACAGTCCGACGATCCTTCACTTCCTTCAGTGACGAAACAACACCATCCAACAATTGTTTCGCCCCATTTTTCCTGTTGCCGAAACACCATTGTTTAGCAATTCTTCACATTTTCTCATCACTAAAAAAACACCGTCCAACAATTGTTTCGCCTCATTCTTCTCTGTTGCTGAAACACCAATTTTTCAAAATCATCTGTCAGCAAGCTCTTATGCTCTCATACTATAGTTCATCCTTCCAGTCAGCAAACCCTCAATACAATTCATCTATTAGATCAAAAGTCTCTGCCACGACCACTGCAGGACTACCATGGACATGCATGATATTTTGTTCGTAGAACGAATCAAAAGGTAAGGCGAGGTATGTAAATTTTATGTAATACAGTTAAGCTATAGTTAATGAGAAAGATTTTAAATCATTATGACCACTCAAGTGCAATCATTACTAGCCGCACTTGACAGGAGGGGAGGACACATCAAACCTTATATACCATCATTTCACACGAATTCATCACCACCATTCCTATTTTACCACCCTTTCGCATATTCTACCACCATTTTGCATACCGTCGCTCGGAAAACTCACTCTGTGCAGAGGTTGTTACTCAAACTCTTTGACGTTGTATCCTACCAAGCTGGTAGCTATGGGAGGCTCTGTCATACGGAACGAGCCCGCAACCACAGTGTTGTTAGAACATTATCCAGTAGCTTATCAAATCTTTCAGTAGGCAGGATGGCTCAGTTACTTTCAGAGACTCCAGGGGTATAATGAACAACAGGTCCTACAATTCGCCCAAAACCTTCAGGAAGACCATTCTGTCATCCAAGGGGTCCGAATTTCAGTAACAGAAGAAGATATAGCATAGGTCTCAGGCCTCCCTACCGATGGCACTCGCATGTTCAGCCGTAAACACATCATTCAAAATGCCCAACAGAACTTCTTCTTGCTAGAAGAACGAATTGAATTTAAAGGCAGAGGTGTTCAACTCAGCTCATTGCCACCCCCATGGCCGAAAGTTGCAAGATTCATCAAACATTACCTAACCTGTGAGGGACGATACCAGGTAGTTTATCAGCATGACTTTCTTCTGTTATCTCATTTATGGCATAATAGATGAGTGAATATTCCTTATTATTTGTTGGGTTGTCTGAAAAAGTATGGCACATTACTGCAGAAAGGCTAAAGATCCCACCCTCTCACTCACCCATCACCGTCTTGTCCAACTGCTCATCCAAAGGGGTTTTTCTCAACAAAAACCTCCACTAAAAAACCCACCTATAAACCCCCAGGAGAAGCAACAGCAAAACCCCCCAGACTCCCCAGAAGTACCCAATAGCCCGCCCACAGAACCTATCAGTCCAATAAATTCCCCTACTATACCAAGTCCACCTCATACCTTACCAGAATCATCCACTCTTGCGCTTCATATTCTTAGCGATGACTCTAAGCCAAATAATTCCCCCTACCCCATCATTGAGGAAAGATCCTCACGAAAATGAAAACAAATTCCCTTCTTTCCGGCCTTCTTACGAAAAAGAGAACAAGGGCCTCAACAAGGCCACCCATTATTGCCACTACCCTAGACCCCCAACCTATTCGACTGATACCCCGTACACCTCCAACCTCCCATATCCTAGGATCTTTGCCTATTCCACCCACGGGCACTGAAACACAAGAACCAGATGCCTAGGGTGTTGCGACATCATCTGTCTCAAATAAAGTAGCTGAAATCCACGAACCAACTACCCATTCCGTAGCTGAAACACAAGAACCAGCTACCCATTCAGTGGCTGAAACACAAGAACTAGCCATAGCTGCCACACAAGAAACAGCTACGGCTGAAACACAAGAACCAACTGTTGATATTGAAATTGAGATACATGAATCAGAGGCCCATGGTGTTGCAACACTACTATCCTCAAATAAAGTAGCTGAAACAGCTACCCATTCAGTGGCTGAAACACAAGAACCACCTGCTGATCTTGAAATTGGGATACAGGAATCACAAGTCCGGGGTGTTGCAACACTACTCTCCTTCCATCAGGAAGCTAAAACATAAGAAGCAGCTGCCAATCCAGTAGTTGCTCCACAAAAACTAGCCAGTGCGAATGTGACTACTACACAAGAACCAGTCAGCTCCCAACCAGAACCAACAATGGCCTCTATATTAGAAGAAAACGAGTTTTTAAAATCTGAACTGGAAGCATATAAGAAAGAACTAGCCAGGGCAAAGGAAGCATACAAGAAGGAACTAAATTTGTACACCCTAGCTCATACAACAACCTTGTTAGAGGGGACTACAGAGAGCCTGTGTAAAGAATATATGTGTTGTCAATGTGGGGATATTTACTATCAGGCAGGCTATAAGGTAACTCAAGTCCCAATATCAAGAGCTCTCCCTACTCCTTCAACTTTTGTAGTCAAAATGGAAGAACCTGCTGAAACACAAGAACCAGCAGAACCTCCCAAGATCAAGACTAAGCCCTGCATTGCAACAAATGAAGCCCCTACCTTTGTCAACAAAGCTATACAGACAATTCCTATGGAGGAATTTACACCTCCCAGCCAGATCAATCTTCCCACTTTTGTGGAACAATCTACTCAAACCTTACCTCATCCCACTACTTGCAATGCTGAAATAGACTCAGCCATGGGATGAGCAGACAACAATACAAAAATGGAAGAAAGAGTATGCTGCAACACAGGCCAAAATCCTGCAAGAGCACAGACAAATCTGGATAAATCATACATACTCAAATTGGGAAGCTTTAAAGTAGACACGTCAGGAAGCTCATGCCCTTAAGAAAAAGAACAACGAGTTGAAAGGCAGAATGGCCTGGGTATTTGACCTGACAGAAAATCTATTGGCTACAAGGAAACCATCTTGCAACTACTCCTTGTTCCTTATGGAGCGACTCACATGGTTTTAGATCAAATCAATTATAGAAGGCAAACCCCATGCAGTACTACACCCAACAGATTTTGTCAAAACTTTCACAGAAGCATCTGCTAGAGATCAACACCTCCTCTGTGAGGCATATGTCCATAACGAAGCCATTCCTGAGAACAGGTAGTTGAACCTTGATCCTCTTGTCAGGGACATCCAGATTCGGGCGTTCACCTCCTTTCTCCACAATCAAATCATTTGGAAAGATGACTTCATGGATGCTAAACACAATGAAGACAACCGCCTTCTATGGATAAGACCAGAACCATAGAATGCAGCCACCTTTGTCACAGAATATTATGAGTTCTTAAAGAAACCAGGGGTGACTGAACATGTTCAACAGCTACAATCAACAGTGCTCCAGGATTGTCAGCACATCATCAGATCCATAGAGATTCCTGCCCTCCAAGAAAATAACCTGTTTTGGCAACAATCCACTGAGAAAAGACAAGAATACAATCATTTTAGCCCCACCAACCTTGAGGTAGAAATCTCCAAGGTACCTAACTACATCCAGTGTGTTCAGCAATGTGCTGAAAACTAGATAGGGTACTGGTTTTATTTTCCTATCCTCTGGTTGCCAATAGAAAGATATCAAATTAATTATAAGCTGCCTAAGAAGATAGAAACAATAGCATGGCAAAGATTACAATAGGTCCAAGGGTTCAGAGCGCCAACGGACAGTACCTCCCACAGTTACTACTTGAGTAACTTACACACTTAGAGTCGGTATCTAGACTCTGATTCAGAGTGAAGTTGTCTGAGGACATGCAACACCTTGAGTTGGGGGGGATGTTAGGACCACACAATGTACCTTTTTGCCCATACTTTTTGCCACTATTACACTCTTGATCACCCACATTTAAACTCATATTATCACTTTATATTATCATTCCAAAGGTATACAACGTACCTTCTCATTACTATACGTTTAATCTATTTTGCATAATATTTTACATCACTCTCGTACTTAACCTTTGATTAGAAATGTATAAGTGCTGAAACAGTTCAAACTGCAGAATTAGCATCTGAGGCCTATTGCTGAAACAACAAAACACAGAAGCTGCTACACAGTCCAGAACCGATGATGCTGAAACACAATAGAAGCTATTACACAGTCCAGGGACGATGATGCTAAAACACAGAAGTTGTTACACAGTCCAGTCGACGATGTTGAAACACAGAATTTGTTACACAGTCCAGGGTCGAGAGATGCTGAAACACAGAAGCCATTACACAGTTCATGATCTATGATGCTGAGGAAGCTGTTACACAGTATGGTCACAATGCTGAAACACAGAGGAAGCTGTTACACAGTCCAGAACCGACGATGCTGAAACACAAATGAAGTCGTTACACAGTTCGCGGTCAACAGCAACTCACACAGATTGACTACAACAGCTGCACCATGAGCCAAGCACCAACCGTCGCTGCTACATGAGAATGCTGAAACAGTTAAGAGCGCAAATCCCATGGCTGAAACAACCCGCAATTTGCAATGCCGAAACAACATGCAACAACAGCAACAAGAAACTGTCGCTCCAGCCGTAACAACAACACCTCATTCAACACTCGTAATAGCATTCTATTACGGGAGACTAGAGTGTCCTATTCCAGTTTAGAAAAGTCGATCTGACTAAGAATAGGACTCAGATATACATCTGTAATTTTTTATCAATTGTATCGAAGGGGTTCCCTCTTTAAATAAGAGGAAATCATCATTCGAAAGGATCCACAGTTTTTATGTATTAAGAAAGCTTCAGATTGAGGGACGTACTTCATTTTCCAAATTGTAATATGATCCATTGATAGGTGAATAAAAGTTTGTTTTGAGCATCCTTCTCTAGCATTTTCGTCTCAGGGGAATCTTGTGAGAAGGGAGGGCCCACCTTCTTCACAAGATTCACCCGTTAGTTTTACAGTGTGTTAGTGTAATTTTTGTTTATGCCTTGATTAACTTTTGTCTTGCTAAAACACTACTTTTAATGAATTTTTCTTTGTTGGAACACTACTGAACTCTGTCTTGTTAAGAACTTTATTTTATTGAATGTTACATTATTTTCACGAAGTTCATAATCATTTTAATTGACAATCTTGTGTGATGATTTTATGAGGTTTGCTAATCAGAGACTGGGTTAAGGGTCCTTGCTTAATGGAAGGGATTAGAAGGTCCTATTCCTTGTAGAATTAGTTAGCATTCAGTTATTTTCACAAGTGTGCTAATCAGAGACTGGGTTAAGGGTCCCTGCTTAATGGAAGGGATTAGAAGGTCATGTTTTCTGTAGAATTAGTTAGCATTCAATTATTTTCACAAGTTTGCTAATCAGAGACTGGGTTAAGGGTCCCTGCATAATGGAAGGGATTAGAAGGTCCTATTCTCTGTAGAATTAGTTAGCTTTCAGTTATTTTCATGAAAGTGTGTTAATCAGAAACAAGGTGATGAAGTTCCTGCTTGGGAATAGGGTCTTGTTCTCTGGTTACATAATAGTTGTTCTTTCCTATTGCAGTTGTTATTTTAATGTAATCCAGGATTCTTTATATTAATCATCTCTTTAAGATCTACAATAGGTAGGTTTCTTTTCTGTAATTCAATTCAAAACTTCAGTTTATTCAAGGCAAGTGTGATTAATATAGTTTCCTTTACTACAACTCTAAGTTGCTTTTGGAATTGAGCATATATAGCGCGTGGTTATCTTTGAAATAAACAGACTTCCCTGGGTTGAAAATTTATGTAGCACTTGATTGTTTGAATTAATTAAGCAATTATAGTGACCAACACCTTACTGAACACTGATTTTCTATGGCAAAATATCCCAATGAGCCAGGCATATCCATAGCGAATTCAGTTTCATCTAAGGCCTGTCCAACATACAACACTTTGTGTCTTTTGAACATTGCTCCATCCTTTTGATGCATCTCTCTTTTAACGATGACCCTCCTCTTCTTGTTGAAAAAGAATTTTGAGGGAGGCATTTCTTCTGCGAAAATATGAGTAAGGTCTTCTATAAATATGACTTCGGCATTTGGATTTCCTTGGCTGGACTGAAAGGATGTTAATGACTTGATAGGGATACCTATCTTGGTGGACGGTTGTTGCCCTGATGTGTCGGTATTTTATTTGTTTGGTGTGGACGATGATGTATCCTGTCCCTTTTTTATCAAAGCTCCGGAATTAGCTTTTGCTTGATCTCCTGGTGGATTTGACAATGCAGTATCCCCCTTTTGCGTTAAAACTTCAGTTTTCTTTGTATTCCCTTGAGCATCCTTTTCACTAGAACTCCATGTTTCCAAACCCTAAATTGAAGCTTCCTATGTAGAGGGAGGTGTCTAAGGTTCTCCTTGTAAGACCTTAGGAAAACTATTTCTTCAGTGTTTTTGGAAATTGTAGAACTCGGCTAATTGATCTAGATCCAGAGTTCGGACTGTGCTCAACACTTCCCGGTATGACCTTGCTCCCTGAAATATTTCATCCTATGGGGAATATTCATGCTCGTATTTATTTAGATTGTAAAGAGCTAGGTGATTTCCCATGATCTTCCGGGGATCATGCTTCCTGAACTCAATGTTAAACAACTTAATGTCTTCTGGGGCTACGACCTCCACTTTCGAGTGGCCAAAATCTAATAATGAGGCCATACCAACTTGCAAAGGGAAGGTTGGCCATACCTTTTTCTGCGTTGATTTTAATTCTTAAGGATTACCCCTATTATAGTTTGATGTGCTACCTCTCGGCACACTTGCCGATCTGGTAGAAACTTTGGTAAGGCATGTGGGGGAACTGAACATACAAAAACCCTGATGTAGGAAAAATGTTCCTCAATATACCAGTCTGTGATTTTCCCTAGGTTGGTTATAATCTTGTCTGAAATCCTCGGAGGTGGACAACCATAGAGGGCGATATGCATCAACACCACCACATAGTCACAGATTTCATAAAAGAAATCATTTTATTTATCTTCCCATAACTTGGAGTGATAGAAATGTATGGGCTCAGCATTGGTCGGGATCCAACTCCAGCACATCAAAGGGGATGGCATCATAAAAAAAATGGCATCCATAATATATGTCGACATGTAGAAAGGGGCAGGTTTCCCTTTAGCCTTCAATGACTGATACTCTGTGATATCTTTGTTGGAGTTACTTCACACACACTTAGAATTTATTTTTCCTAAGGTTTTTCCTTGTTTATTAGTCATAATTAGTCATTATCCAGTCTCCTATATTTTAGGGGAGAATATTCCACCTAGAGAATATTCTCTTTCAGTTGACACTTCAGTTTGACTAGTTGAGTTGAGTTTAGATGTTGCATTGGTTTTATCACCATGAAACATTGGGATCATCACCATGCAAATGCACACTTGACTTGGAATCATCACCAGATTGGTGCAATACCCTTTATTCCTTGATCTTCTCCTCACTACTCTATGTTCAGACAGTTAACTGAAGACTAATTGACTAGTTAACTCAGCTAGGTGGCAGTTCACTCCTGTAACTACCTAAGAGACTAGACTAGGTGGTAGTTCAATCCCGTAACTACTCATGTGTGTCCAGATCACTCTAGATCACCACTATGGCTCATTAGTTACTCATGTATCCTATATCTATTGTAAATTACTCACTCTTTGAGTGTAGAATACGGTTAATGAGAATTATTATATTCTTTCGCTCCTTCTTCTTCCTTCTCCAATTCTCTCTACAAATGTATGTATTATTGTTTAGCTAGATCTATTTTGTGTAGGCTAAACACATTTACATGGTATTAGAGTTGATGGACTGCTAAGCAAAAGCTACACCAAATTATTTTTGCAGGTACTGAAGATTGAAGAACACAAAAAGATGGATTATTCGTCGGAAATATTTCTCACGCCTCATAACCATTTGGAATGGAATCCAAAAATTATGATTATTCTCAGATGCATAGGCTTGTACCAAATAACTATGGCAATGGAAGTAGAGTCTGATTCTGTCGATGAGAAAAATGACTTTCTAAATAGACAAAATATGGCCATAGGATGTATCCTCTATTTTAGTTCTCTCGAAATTCTCCATGAAGCATATGATGACTAAAAAAAATTCACTCCAAATGATTTATGGAGAATATTTGAGGTTTTATTTGGGAATAAGGAAGAATTCATGCAAAATGTTGACAAGATGGAGAATGTAGAAAAGCCACTGGAAGATAAATCATCTCAGTTTGAAGAGCCTTCTACACAAGTATCTACAGAAATTTGTATTCCAATAATTGAAGATGATGTCTACTCCATTTAATATTTGTTTTCTGAAATTCATTTGAAATATATATGGCATGCGTCTCAGGAGTCACGTGCAGATACGTTTCCATGCCCAATGCATGCATCTCAGGAGACAAAAAGAGAGCCGCGCACATCAGACTCCATTTGGATATTTTCTGAGCCAAATTTTCAGAAACAAATTGGATATTTGAATCCTTCTCGGGAAAATATCCAATTTCAAAAAAAAAATCGTCTCAAACGGAGTCCGGGAAGTGAAGTTATGATCATTTCAAAATCAACGAATTTTCAGCATTTTTCCGGAAACGGCCGTACGGTTTTCAAAGTTTCATCCAAACTTTATTTGGATATTACTCATTACAAGAAGATAAAGTGGATATGTGTGGAAATATCAATGATGCATATACTTCATCATATCCATGCAGACATCTACATCTTCAACAAAATCTTCAACGAGCACAAACTTGCACAGTTGCGAGGTCTTCTTGTAGTGAAGGACATGGTTGCTTAGCAACTTCTTTTTGTTCCTTCTTATTTTTATTTTTTTATGCATTGTAATTTGAGGGGGGGGGTTTCCCATGATTTTTTATCTCTTTCCTCGTTTATTTCAGTGTTTATTTTATATTTGGGTACCTAACATGGCCTTATTGTCGGGACCCATTCTTTATTTTCCCCATAGTGATGTTCAGGGGGGGTGTTGGAGTTACTTCACACACACCTATGATTTATTTTTTCTAAGGTTTTTCCTTGTTTATTAGTCATAATTAGTCATTATCTAGTCTCCTATATTTTAGGGGAGAATATTCCACCTGGAGAATATTCTCTTTCAGTTGACACTTCAGTTTGACTAGTTGAGTTGAGTTTAGATGCTGCATTGGTTTTATCACCATGCAACATTGGGATCATTACCATGCTAATGCACACTTGACTTGGAATCATCATCATATTGGTGCATTACCCTTTATTCATTGACATACTCCTCACTACTCTATGTTAAGACAGTTAACTGAAGACTAATTGACTAGTTAACTCAGCTAGGTGGCAGTTCACTCACGTAACTGCCTAAGAGACTAGAATAGGTGGTAGTTCACTCCTGTAACTGCTTGTGTGTGTCTAGATCACTCTAGACCACCACTATGACTCATTAGTTACTCATGTATCCTATATTTATTGTAAATTATTCACTCTTTGAGTGTGGAATACGATGAATGAGAATTCTTCTATTCTTTCTCTCCTTCTTCTTTCTCAAATTCTCTCTGCAAATGTGTGTATTATTGTTTAGTTGGATCTATTCTATGCAGGTTCAACACATTTACACTCTTTGGCCAAATTTTCCGATAACATTTTGGCCCAGTCGAAAGAATAACTTTTTTCTACTTCATGCATGATTGGTACCCATGGAAACAAGAAATGAGCAGAGTCCTTCCTCCTGAAAAGTCTACACAACATCAGAGCCACATAGACCATATGGGCATCCAATGCTACTATGGAATATATACCATGGGTGCCTGCTCTGAATTTCTTAGGGTGCCCCCACCAGTCTTTGATCAAGTCAAGGTAGTGTTTTCCATATTGTGTGCATTCTACTTTGTCAAACTCCATTAGGAAAGAGGCATTATAACTGTGTTTCAAAATTGAGGATAACTTATACATTATCTAGATATGCTCTGGTCAGGAAGACCCAACAACCACTTTCTGTGAATTGTAGATGCTCTTGGTTGCAATGTCCACGTTCTTCAGCTCCCAGCCGATCATGTCGTTGTATGGCATGAATCTTGGTCGTCCGGCTATTTTTTGTAGCTCTAATTGAGCTATATCACTGAACTTCGTCGCATGGGTTTCAGTCACCTCGTCGCCCGAATCATCTGGGTAGTTTATAAACTTGTATTGCAGAACATCAAATACTTGCGTCCAGGTTTTCACGGTATCTATAGCTCTTGGCTAAGTATCCGAGAAGACGTTTGTGTTTGGATTCACGCTCTCACTAGCTGATTTAGCCATTTTTTGTGGCGCCATAATATTACAAGTTGAGAACTGTGTTACCTGTTATAGAAAATGCGTAAACTTCTTAGCTTGCTAAAACTTGTTCTACGAGAAATGAAAATTAGAATTCAAATTCCAATATCGTTATTCACCTTAAGTTTATTTATTTTATGAATACCTTTACTAACGATATATTCACTTTCCTTAATGAAAATATTTAGGCGTTGATCCATGATCTTATTTGAAATCATTGTCGTAGATTCGTTATTAATACCATTAATGTTTGGTGGTTCACGATCGGGATGTTGGATGAATAAGATTTGAATTTACCCGAACCACAATTTAGCGAAAATTTAATCACAAGATAATAGTATTTAATCCATTAACTAATTGTATTTAACTTTTAAGTCTTTTTGGGTTTTCAGACTTTGGGATATTTGATAATAGCTCAAGATAGGATCCCTGAAACTCAAAATTGTGAAGCCATAAATCATCGGATAATTATATTTAATTTTAATTAACCCTGCTTAGTGCTTAAGGCATTTCAGAAGTTCGGACTTCATGAACTTAGTGTGTGATGAATGGCGAATATCCGAACTCCAAACACGCAAAGTTATTATTTAACTTTTAATTGGGTTTTAGCTTTTTGGGTATTTAATGTTTCGTACATTGACAAATTAATTTTATTAAAATTTCATCTAGCCACTACCCATAATAACGTGTCAAATCTTAGGAAGGCATACATGTACGACGACTAGGAATTTTTGAACACCTTTCGGGTATCATGACTTCGAAGTTGCAACATGTCGAAATTCTCGAAGCGCGAAACTCCGAAGTACGAGACTCTGAAGTAGTCTATAGTGGCTTGACATTTTAATAGTCAGGCAGGTCCAAAACACTCGGGGAAAAAGGAATCATTCGATCAATGGGTGAACTTAATTGACGATGGACCTCGTGCACACTTTAAGGCTAAAAAATGAAATTGATTTATCATTTGGAAACCGACTCTGAGGTAGAGTAAAAAGGGTAGGGTAAAGCTTCAAGCTTATAATTTTAAATGTGTTTTGACATAAGCTCCATCTAAAGATCATGTAGTATAAATAGGGAAGTAATATGGGGTACCTAGAGAGGTACCCAATGGGAATGTAGTTATGTGTTATTAGTGGAAGTCATATAATACATGAGAATGTGGTCATTCAATGTAAGGTTGACTAGGTCCACTATATTAATAAAGGCCCACTATGGTAGTTGGATGTAATAAATGTGAGAAGGATCTCTAGAATGTTCCTAGGAGATAGGGAGAGATATATAAAGAAGTGTAAGCAATGTAATGAAACATAGTGAAGAATATTGTGATTGTACAAGAAAGGATTGTTTGAGAAGTTTTATCCTTCCATAAGGATTAATATATGGTGTTACCCTACCTCAAGGGTTTTGGATATTTCTTGTGTTCATTGTTATGGTGAATGGTTTATGGTTTATTCTTGGTTAGTTATGAATTATATTTGAAGATATGATATAGGTTCTTAACAATTGGTATCAGAGCACTTTCCTTGGCCAAATAAGGGAAGAATGTTTTTCTCTTTTTGCATATTTTTTTTCTAGGGAAGAAAAAGAGGGCGGCGCACTTCAGGTTCAGATATGAAGATTTACAAGATGAATTTGGAAAAAACGAATTGGGTATTTTAATTCCTCTCGGGAAAATACCCAATTTCAAAAAAACAATCAGCTGAAATGGAGATTAGGAAGTAAAGTTATGAGCATTTTAAATTCAGCAGTTTTTCAGGGTTTTTCCGAAAAACGTCGTGATTTTCTGTTGTAACTTATTGTTCTATTTTTTGGGTTTTTCATAGCAAGATGTATTTTACAGGGAAATGTGATGGCCCTAGTATTGAATAATTCATTAAAGAAAGAAGGTCAGCATGGGAAGAGAATTGGCCCCATTGGGTAGATTTCAAATTGTAAGGTGATGTTGCCATTTGGTGGAAATCGCTTGATTATAAGGAGATAATGACACTTTCCAATGGAGAATTTGAAAAAATATTGTTAGACAAGTGGTCTTATGGAAAAAATAAGGATACAGAGAGAACCAAGAGTTTATTTTCATGTGACAAATCAATATTACAAGTTCATGGTTGTATTCATAAAGAAAATATCATTGTTTCTATTAACCGTAGTTGCATGCATAATTTTATCAATGTTCAGTTGGTTAACAGATTGCAAGTTCTAGTAAAGAATATTCAAAGCACACAGATTGAGGGTGAAAATGTTCAAATTTTTAAAGATTTTAAGATTACCATGGATAAATATGTGTTGCATTCAAATTTTTATGCCATGGATATGGATGAAGTGGATATTGTTTTGGGATATCCTTGGATAGAATCAGTAGGTACCATTAATATTAATGTGAAAAAGAAGTTTTTGAAGTTGTGGTACAAGAAAAAGAAAATCATAATGCAGGATGTGTCTCTTAGTAAGAAAGATGGGCCCATGGAAGCTAGCAAAGAAGTTATTGTTGAGTCAGAAGTTGAATTAGAGGCAGAGTCTACAGAAGGAGATGAAAGAAAACTACAAGAAGGACATAATCAGGAAGCTAGGGAGGTCATTGACTCAAAGTCACAAAGTGTTGTTGATTTGAAGAAAAAAGAACAAATTGCTACAGTTGTTGTATATCACCATCCACATAATATAGAGACACAACAATCATCAAGGCAAGGGCGTGTGCATCAACACATTTATGCACCAACATGGCACCAGACAAGAAACCAATCAAGAGGTGCATGGAGGACTACCAGCACTATGGGAAGAGCTCAAGCTACAGAAACAATCCCATGGCAACCCCGACATAATGCAGAGCAAGATCAGGGTGGCAAGATAGCAGATAGACATCATGTTCGACTTCCATTGGGATGGATCGATGGTCGTACTTGGTACCAGTTGGCTACATTGCTCAGTCGGTCATATTGTATGGTTTCTTCTCATGTTTCGAGGATGAAACATGTGAAGGGGGATGTAATGTAGTACACTTAGGGAGGTAATATGGGGTATCTAGAGAGGTACCCAATGGGAATGTAGTTATGTGTTATTAGTGGAAGTCATATAATATATGAGAATTTGGTCATTCAATGTAAGGTTGACTAGGTCCACTATATTAATAAAGGACCACTATGGTAGTTGGATGTAATAAATGTGAGAAGGCTCTCTAGAATGTTCCTAGGAGATAGGGAGAGCTATATAAAGAAGTGTAAGTAATGTAATGAAACATAGTGAAGAATATTGTGATTGTACAAGCAAGAATTGCTTGAGGAGTTTTATCATTCCATAAGGATTAATATATGGTGTCACCCTACCTTAAGGGTTTTGGATATTTCTTGTGTTCATTGTTATGGTGAATGGTTTATGGTTTATTCTTGGTTATTTATGAATTATATTTGCAGATCCGGTATAGGTTCTTAACAGATCATGTCTCCCTATGAGGCATGGAAGAACAGTAGACCAAGTGCCTTTATTGGGTAAATGGAGTCATCATTGGGTTTCTAGGAAACACTTTTTGAAAAAATCATACAGAAGGATATTAGACTTCAACTGTGTCTCAAAAAACTTTCAAAAACTCAATCATTCATCGATCCCGAGTTTATGCTACTAAAAGTTTCCCTTTTCTTGAAACTGATTTCAGATCTATTTAAGATAATCAAAACACCCTTAACTAATCTATCAGACTCTGGTCGATCTTGTTCACATCAAGGTAAAGTAAATTTAACAATTTAGTTTAGGGAGTTCCCTATTGGTTTAGAATGTAAATCTTGTCGAAAAGAGAACTAGCTACCAGAACACATGATATACATGTATAACAACCTTGAAGATATCATTGACATTGCTTCACTTCCAGTGAGCCTATTCAGTACCCCGATGAAGTTATCTACATCTCCCATTGAATTTCCTTTTACCAATTCAATTTGTGCTTTGCTAAGATGAAGGCAATCATTTAAATGAATTTCCTTTCATCATCTCTTTGGACAGAATGGGGGCAATCAAATTATGAATTTTCTTTCACCATCTGTCTCATATTTAATATTTTTGAAGTGGGGGAAATCAATTTGTATACAACATACGAGGGATGATATATGTTTATAATTTAGCAACGAAGGTCTGTCAACCCACTTTAATTTACTCTGGACTAATCCTCTCCCAACCTTCAAAACACCTTCACCTCTAGGGAAGTTCTTACGGGAGAATTTTTATTTTCCAGGGATTTTCCTTGAGCGAAACTAATCAGTTCAAATCTGATAGAAGGGATAAAGTAGACAAGATTATCTTAGACATACTTTCTTTCAGTTAAAATTGGAGGAATCATAAAGATTTTCTCCCACTCTTGTTTTGAAGATCTAGTTTTCTAAGCTTGGTGAGTTAAGATGAAATCTTTCTTTCTATGAAGATTTAAGATCAGGGATTGCAAATCATGATAGAATAAAATCTTTCAGATATGATATATGGAAACAGAACGAGTAGTCAGAGGTTTGAAAGGGATCTTATTTCCACATAATCCTACTTCTTGATTATCAAGTTTTCTTATTTTTATTTTCCTTTCTCTTTGTATTATTTGATCGGAAATCCTAGATACTTACATCTTTCTAATCTTTGATCAGGTGAACATTTTCACATGAGTACACCCTTATTAAGACTTTATAATATATCCTTTTTAGCATTTTGGTCCGAACAATAAATATAGAAGTTCATACCTGAATTTCATTTGTATTTTCAACCAAAACAATTGTTAATGCATCACATGTTTTGAGAGAAAACAAATATTCTGAAACCGAGCGTTGTGTTCCAATATCTCCTTATTGGCCATTTGACAATAGAATTCTTCAAAGAGGAAATAATCAAAGGGTTATGTAACATAGAAATGATATGCAGTACAAACATCTTATTTTTTCTTTTCAGAATAATAAATAAAACTAGTTTTGTTTAAAAGTACAAATTAGATAATCTACGGAAAGGGACAAAAGTGTGGAAGCAAATAAAAACCAAACTGGTATATACAATGGTATAGTGGAACATGCTTATTTCATGAAATGTTTTAGATAGTGCCCATTGATAGGGGCATAAAAAAATTTCCCATCTAGATTCTCCAGTAGGAAAGAATCCTTCCCCTCTATAGATGCAATTCTAAACGGTCCAAACCAGAGATGATAAAACTTGTCGTGTTTACCCACAACCTCTTTCCTGGCATCCCATTTCAAAACTAAATCACCAGGAATAAATTTCATGTCTTTCTCCTTTTTGTCGAAAAGGGATTTCATGTTATCTTGATATTTTTGAAGTCTATCATCAACTTCGGCCCTGTTCTGTTGGACCTTGATTATTTGATTTATCCTCCTCGTCACATCATTCGGCTCTTCATTTGCATCTTGCCACAGTTTCATTATTGGAAGATCAAGATTAATAGGGAGAACAACATCGATTCCATAAACCATTTGGAAAGGAGACATGCCTATTCATTTCTTAGTACTAATCTGATTTTCCCATAAGGCATACTTTAGGTGGACATGCCAAGCCTTCTTATTTTCAGTTAATACTTTCTTGACTATATTCTTCAATATTTTGTTGGACGATTCAACCAACCCATTTCCCTGAGGATAATAACATGTAGAATGCCCCAGCATAATGTTATAGTTCTGACAAAAACTTATCATTTCCATAGATTTGAACTCCTGAGCATTATCTGTAACTATTTTTCGGGAACAACCAAATCTAGATAGGATATTCTCCTCCAAACATTTTATAACTACTGAGTCTATGGCATTTCGAGCTAGAATGGCTTCCACCCATTTTGTGAAATAATCGGTAGTGATCAGAATCCACTTGTGTTGGGTGCTTTATTGAGGGTGGATTTCTCCGATGAAGTCCATGCCCCATTATTGAAAAGGATCTTCTATTTTAATTGGGACCAAAGGTAATGCAAGGAGATTTTTCTCACCAGAGAACAGTTAACAAGGGTTGCAAGCTTTGACTTTAGCATTGATATCAGTGAATAATTTTGGCCAATAATATCCATCTCTCGGTATCTTGTAGGTCGTGGCCCTCCATGCGTGATGTCCTCCACACACTCCCTTGTGAAATTCATTTTTGACATCCTCTATTTTAGGTTCGGTTAGGAAACGTAGCAAGAAACCTAAGGGGTCTTTCCAATACAATTGTCCCTCAATAATACAGTACTTAACTGCATGTAGTTTTAATGTTCGGGCCTTTGATGGATTCATATCGTTCGGGAACTAAAGAGTGAGGAGATATGAAATGATATCGTGGTACCAATTGAAAGAATAATATTTTTCTTCGATATGAACTATGAGTTTTTGGTCATCAAGCTCTCCCATGTCTGAAATAGACTCATGCGATTCTAGGTGGTTTATCCCAAGTGCTCTGAAATTCGAATCTGTTAATAATTTTTCCAGGCCTTGACCTTTAACCAGCTTGGTCAGTTTAACCTCTATATCAAACTCTTGAATTTTGTCTAACCACCGACCTCTCCTATAGTCACTGTCCGGTTGTACCGATATATCTTTGACAGAGCTTGTTGGCACATAGGCGATTATTATGGAGTGTAGTACATATGTTATGAAATCTTTGAGAGCTTTAACCATCATGTAAGCTTTCTTTTCCAGTATGTCATATCTGGTTTCAATGTCTCTGAGACTTTTTCTGAAAAAAGCTATCGGTTGTTTGAAATATTCTTCGTTCTTTTGCAGGAGTACATCTACGATAGTATGCTCAGGTGTGAAGGAGAAGATTTGAAATTCTTTAGTATAGTCAGGACTAGCCAATACTGGAGCTTTGCTTATAGATTTTTTAAATCGTTCAAATGACATTTTAGCCTCGGCGGTCCATTTGATTTCACTATCTTTCTTCAACATATCTATGATCAATTTGACAATTTCGGCAAAGTTAGGGATAAATCTTCTTAAAAATCTATTTTCCCTAAAAAGGATTGGATTTATTTTTTTATTTCTAGTAATGTTTATTATATCAATAACCTTGATTCACTTGGGATCAACTTTAATTCCTTCTTTAGAAACTATATGACCCAGACGTTTTCCTTATTGCATAGAAAAATGAGACTTTTTTGGGTTAAGAGGCAAACCAAATTTTCTTCATTTTTCAAAGGTTTGTTTGAGATGGACCAGATGTCCTGCATCAGAATTCAAGACTATTAGATCATCCAAGTAAATAACAACAAACTTATCCCTCTCACCGATGAAATCTATGTACATTACTCTTTGGAAGGTGGCCCCTGCTCTCATCAAACCAAATGGCATTTTATCATACATGAAAGTTCCCCACGGAGTAGTGAATACAATTTTTTCTTTATCGTCTTCATGGACAACAATTTGGTTATAACCTGCAAAACCGTCAATCATTAACATTCTATTAGCTCCTTCTACTTTTTCCAGGACATGGTCCATTTTTGGTAGTGGGTAATTATCCTTCAGGGATGACCGATTTAAATTTATCAAATCTACGCAGAGTCTAAGAATATCTTCTACCCATTAAGAATATCTAAGTGGAACAATAATCTTTGTGTCAAGGAGCTTCTTTAACTCTCTTTCTATTACAGGTAAGAGGATAGGATTGATCTGTCTCAATTTCTACCTAAAAGGTTTGACACCATGTTTCAAGGGAATTTTATGTTCTATCACAAAGGTATCATAAGTCTTTAAATCATCATATGACCAGGAAAATACATCTTTATATTTTTTAAGCAATTCATCATATTTAATACTTACCTAAGCGAGAAGGTATTTAGATAGTTTGACTATCTTAGGTTCTTCTTTAGTCCCTATGTCGGAGTCTTCAACTTCCTCAGGATGAGGTCGTAGGGTATCAGACCTATGGGTATCTGATTATTCTTGAGGACTAACATCCGATGATTTTCAATCTTATCTTGGAACTTTTCAGGATCTTTATATTCTTGCATGATCTAGATAGGATCATTCTGATTTTCTTGGTCTATATGAATCTTGGAGAATTCATAAACCATTTCTAGAAATTTCTTTATCTACTCATCGTCTTCAAAGACCTGTCAGTGTTGCACATTATTTGGGATTGATGGTTTGTGTCTCATTTCTATGTGATACTTTAGCTTTAGGACAGTAGGAGGCACACACGTTGCAGCTGCTTTGGCCAAGGAATCTTCCTGTTGATTTTCCACCCTTGGGATGTGATGAATGTTGAAAGATGAGAAAACATTCTCGATTAGATCCCAAGCACAATTCCTGTATGACCTTAGTCTCGTATGTTTATCCTGATATTGTTGTTTTATTTTTTTTACGATAAGTTTTGCATCACCATAAACTATTAGATCTTCAATTTTTAATTTCCTAGCAGCCTCCAACCCTAAAACCAGAGCCTCATAATCACAGACATTATTTGTATAATTGATTTCCATTGTAGTTTGTAAGAAAAGGGAATGACATATTCCTCTCCAGGTGCAACAAATAACATCCCTTCTCCTGCCCCTTCACAGGACGAAGCACCATCGAAAAACATTTTCCAAACTCCTTTTCAAGTATTTACGTTTTTCTATGTTTTTTCTAATTTTTTATTTTCTTCTTCTATACAGTCATCAACATCATCATCTAAAGATAAAATACAGTTTCCTAGATCCTGATCAGTGATATAGACTAGATAATTATTGGGGTTTTGAGGATCACTTACAATTTACGCCAGTCTAGTATCTCTGTACAACTAAGTAAATTGTCCACCAAAAATCAGGATAGTCGCATATGTCATATCCATTTGAAGTGATCCTCCACGTTTTTCACCCCAGAACCTGGATAAAATCATGTCATACTTGGAAGGTACATCAACAACAACTACTTCCATAAGGATTCTCTTTACAGGAACTTGTGCAAGATTTACTACTAGATCCTTGCTCATGCCTAGACACTTGACCTTTCTAGAATCAAAAGAATATAAATCTCGGTAAGGTCTAATGATTTCAAGGCCTAACGTTTCCATGATAAGTTTAGCCATTAAGTTGTGAGAGGCCCCAGAATCCAACATACAATTATGAAGTAAATGATCATGCATGGTTAATGTAATATAGAAAGGAGCTACAAGATCCTTGGCATTTTCAATATGCAGACCAAACATAATTGTATGATTTTCATCCTGTAAATTTATTACATCTGCATGACATTCCGCATTTGAGAAGCTAATCATTTTAGCGATTTGTTTTTTATAAACCGGATTCTTAGAAAGCTCAACCATGGGCATCGGGATTCTGATTTTATTTATTTCATTTTCTAAACTAAAACCTCCAACCGTTTTTTCGCATTCCCTAGTCGAAGTTTGTGTTTCTATATTTTTTGTTTTCTTAGTTTGTGTTGCTTTGGTTTCAACTCTTTTAGCTTGGGCAACTTGTTTTTCAACTGTTTTCTTAGTTTGGGCATCCTCACTCATTTTTTTTCTTAATAGGGTCTTTTTTGGTGGAGCACCCATAGTAATGTTTTCTCTGGGCCTTAGATTATATTTCTGTTGAAGTTCGGCCATCATGGAGTCGGTGATTCCTTGATATGCGGACTCTCCCAAGTTGTTTATACTTTCCTCATTTCTAGACAGGGGTTCTTGTTCTAGATATTTTTCATAGTACTGTCTAGTTAGGTGAGGTTCTTAGTCTTCATCCCCAAAATTATTTACATCCTCTTCTAACCCTTCGTAATCATGTATATCATCTCCTACAAAATGTTCTGACTTAAAGGGAGATGAAATTTTTTGGTCTTCATTTTTTATTTGTTTCTGCTGGGTCTGAGAATTGGGATTTCTCCTGAAATATTTTCTAGCAAATGGGTCAGGGTTGGCTTGGTCTAGCTCCATTCTATATATTTTATTGGATAAATCTTTAATTATTTTATCCATATCGTCCATTTTTTCTTCTACGGATTTTTCGGATCTTGAGGATCTTGCTTGTTCTTTGAAGCGTCTTGGTTCTTTGGTTCCCATCTCAACCTTGGATTTTAGTTTACCCGACGCCATCATGTTCAACTCTATTTCTATAGTGTCGTCTTGCATTCCCATGAGGGTAGCAGATCTTCTTTCCCTTAAAAGTAGGGCAAAGTCGGGCTCAAAAGCCCCTGCGAATGTCACTTTAGTTGCGGGTTGAGAGGGTTTAACTTATGCTGGAATATTATGATAGAGTTTTTTAAACCTCTAGGTGAATTATAGGTCTGTCTCTGAATTCGTTTTCCTCATAGCCCAAAATTATGTCATATAATACAAGTGGTCTTTCTTTTCTCCCCATTGTCTTAAAAAAGCATTTTCTAACTCGTTGTAGGACCGTAGGGATCCTACCGGGAGTCCTCTAAACTATATTCTTACTTTCCCCTCAAATGTTTGTACTAGGAGTCTTGAGTATACGTCTTCATGTTCAATACCAAGGATATTAGTGAATTGGTCGAAAAAATTTATGTTCTCTGTCACCGTTAAATCTCCTTCCCGTGTAAACTTTGGTAAATTCTTCATGTAATTTTCAAGTAGGTCATGAAGGACAGGATGAAGGACTAAAGGGGCATATTTGATAGCTACTTTAAAAAAAATCCTAGGGGGTGGAGGTGGTCCTTGACCACCCCCACCTCTAGCGTCAACTCCTCCGGCAGCGCCACCTCCAACAGCGGCCAATTAAAATCTGGGGGATGAGCTTTGGGAGTCGAAAAGAGGGTTTTAAAAAATTGATATGGACCGAAGTGGTTACCTTTCAACTTCCTCGGGATGAGGTGAAGGGAAATCTGCAAGATGATCATCAAGTGATATAAAGTCTAGAGGAGGAGGGAAAGGAAAACGTGGGTTGACTTCATTAGACTTACAAGATGTGTAAATAAGGGAGCCAACGGGAGACGAATCAGGGTATAGAGTATGCTCTTAGGGATTTTGGATCACCGAAACCTTTACTTTCAATGAGGATGGCATAGATACTGAGTTAACAGCAGTGGATATAGGAGATATTTCTTTGTTAAGACAAGTAGGAGTATTGAAAGGTTCAATCTTAGTCTTTATTTTGGATACAATTTCCTCAGCAGAGGGTGTTTGTTTAAAATCGCTTTTGGGAGTTAACTCTTTAACCTGAACCTTAGTGTTAATATGTCTGGCTTTTGGTAGGTATTTCTTACATGTTGATGCAGTAGTCGACTTCGGGTATCCTTTTGGTTTTAACAACCTTTCAGGATCAGACACATGGGTGGTATGCTGATCGTCTGGGTTTTTTCTAGTATTCCTTCAACAGAATGTCAGTTTATTTGTGGTGGAGTCACTGAATGAAAGATAAGAGTAACCTTAATATAAAATTCGATATTTGTTCACTATCAAAGACAGAACGTTACTTTGTCATTTTCCCGTGGAAAAATAACTTCATTTATCTGTCCCCGGCAATGGCACCAAACATATGTTGGTCCTGAGATTAAACTTAAGGATCAAAGGATAATGTCAGGCATCATGAAATTTGTTTGAGAGTGTGTTTTAAATTATTTTCCCACCTCAGTTATATGAGAAAAATTCCTTAATAAAATTAACCTTGTGGCATCACAGAGGTTGTATTTTGTATCTGAGTCAAATCGAAATAATAAATGAAGTGAAGGAAAATAACAAAAATGTGAAACAAAGCAGGGCGTCAATTATATAAGAGTCCCACCTTGTTGCAGTAGAAGAAAGTAGATTAGTATAACCTTGAATAAATCATAAAAAAATAGCAATCCACACAACAAGCAAGTCTTGTAGTACTCACAATAATTACAGAGGAAAAGCTATTTACTAAATAAATTACTAATACAATAAGATTTCAGTAGTTGTAGTACTGAATTGGAATCAACATTTATTCATGAATACATA
This sequence comes from Picea engelmannii, assembly GCA_009831015.1. Classification (NCBI taxonomy): domain Eukaryota; kingdom Viridiplantae; phylum Streptophyta; class Pinopsida; order Pinales; family Pinaceae; genus Picea; species Picea engelmannii. Next base: position 995,226 of record ML781113.1, on the reverse strand, counting down.
AGGAAAATTAGCAATGGAAGAAAAAGAGGCACATAAACCATATTTGAACAAAACTTGGAATCTCTATCTACACTTGTATTAATACTCTATAAGGAGATTCTTCTCTGTTACAATTGGAAAGAAGCAGCCTAAAATAAGCCTTTGATTTATGTATTTATACAAAATGTATCAACCTAAAATGGTTGGAATTCTCATAGAAAGTATTAAATATTACAACATGCAAAATTGAAAGGTTACAACTACATCTCTTTCGTCTCTTTTCCTGCATGTAGAGACGTTTCTTATCCATATCTTCCAAGTTGTAGACAGTTGGCACCTGATTATGACCTGTGGGAATATTATGCTCAAATTGTCTCATTCATTTCCAGATGTGTTGGATTTCCCATGTTCGACACACTAGATACATCTTACTAAATGCACTACTAACATGGAAGGTTCTATTGTTTCATTTGCCTAAAAAATATACAACTTATTTTCTATATGAGGCAAACTATCTTATATTTTCCTTGCTTCCAAAGATACAGCCTATAGCTATAAATTGGGATTTACTATCCACCTGTTAATCTGGATAAGGTCGATTTGTTTCAATTGTTGGATGGTCTTCTGGGCTTCTTCTATGCTTATCTTAGAATTAAGTTGATTTTTCTCTATGTCAATCTGCCCCAGGGCCTCGGAGACACTATCTCTTTCAACGTCCACTAACCCTTTGTCAAGTGAAGACAATGCTTCTTCACAAGATTTATTTACTTCCCTAGCTAATATTTTTCTTTCAGCCAAATTTGTCTCCTAGGTCTTCAGGATTATGTCACCTCGAGTTTTCTCAGAAAGAGACAGTCGAGGGACCTTTGTTACTTCATCCTTTGCTGCTAATAAAATGGCCTCCTGGAATGTAGATTGATTTGCAGTGGCTTCTCTCTCCTTAATGTAAATGTTATTTAGAGAAAGGTATTCCACTAGATAACATCTCTAAACAACTTCCACTTTCGTAAAAAGGTTTTGTTGGGATAATTCTAGCTTTCTATGCACCTCCAACGCCTGAGCTCAGAAATATGCCATCTCCACAATTGTAACTTCATATAAATCTATCTTGGCATGAAGTTGTTTGATCAATTCTTCTTACTGAGTGCATAATTCTCTATTGGCCTGTGAATTTTCATCAAGGCTAGTTTTGAGTTGTTGAATTTCCTGTCTATCATAGTCTCTGATCTATTCAAAATCCTTATTCAGTTGATTTCTCACAGTTATTTCCACTGCTGTCATCTGGTCCTACAACTATCTTACTAACATATTGATCTGTTTCAACTACTCTGCTAGATTCCTTACTGACTGATTTGTTGTGGCAAAAGATCCCAATGATCCTGCCATTTCCATAGCAAATTCGGTCTCATCTAACGCATGTCCATCATACAACACTCTATGTCTTTTGACCTTTGCACAGTCCTTTTGATGTGTCTCTCTTTTAACAATGGCCCTCCTCTTCTTTTTGAAAAATAAGTTTGAGGGAGGCATTTATTCTGCAGAAATTGGAGTAAGGTCTTCTATAAATATGACTTTGGTATTTGGATTTCCTTGGTTGGACCATAAGGGTGTTAATGACTTGATGGGGATACCTATCTCGGTGGATGGTTGTTTCCCTACTATGTCGCTAGCTGATTTGTTTGGTGTGAATGGTGATGTATCCTGTCCCTTTTTTATCAAAGCTTCAGATTGAGCTTTTTCTTGATCGCCTGGTGGATTTGACAATGAAGTATCCCCTTCAGCGTTAAAACTTCAGTTTTCTTCGAATTCCCTTGAGCAACCATTTTCATTGGAACTCCCTGTTTCCAAACCCTGAGTTGTAGCTTCCTGTGTAGAGGGAGGTGTCTGAGTTTTAAGACCTTAGGAAAACTATTTCTTCTGTGTTTTTGGAAATTGTATAACTTGGCTAATTGATCTAGAGCCAGAGTTTGGACTCTTCTCAACACTTCTTGGTATGACCTTACTCCTCGAAATATTTCATCCTGTGGGGAATATTCATGCTCATATTTCTTTATATTGTAAATATCTAGGTGATTTCCCACGATCGTCTGGTGATCATGCTTCCTGAAATCAATGTTAACCAGCTTAATGTCTTCTAGGGCTACGACCTCCTCTTTCAAGTGGCCGAAATCTAATAATGAGAACATACCAACTTACAAAGGGAAGTTAGGCCACACCTTTTTCTTCTCTTATTTTAATTATTAACTAATTCCTCCTGTCACAATTTTATGTGCTACCTCTCGGCACACCAACCGATCTGGTAGAAACTTTGGTAAGGCATGTGGGGGAATTGAACACCCAAAAACCCTGATGTAGGAAAAATGTTCCTCAATATACCAGTCTGCTATTTTCCCTAGGTTGGCTATAATCTTGTCAAAATCCTCAGAGGCGAGAAACCATAGAGGGCGATATGCATCAGCACCACCACATAGTGACAGATTTGATAGAATAAATCCTTTTTTTTATCTTCCCATAACTTGGAGTGATAGAAATGTATGGGCTCAGTGTTGGTCGAGGTCCAGATCTAGCTCATAAAAGGGAACGATGTCATAAAACAAATGGCATCCATAATGTATGCTGACATGTAGAAGGGGGCAGTTTTTCCTTTAGCCTTCAATGACTAATACTCTGTGATCTCTTTGGCCAAATTGTCCGATAACATTTTGTCTAAGTCAAAATAATAACCTTATTCTACTTCATGCATGATTGGTACCCATGGAAACAAGAAATGAGCACGGTCCTTCCTCCCGAAAAGTATACACAACATCAAAGCCACATAGACCATATGGGCATCCAATGTTGTTGTGGCATATATACCATGGGTGTCTGCTCTGAATTTCTCAGGGTGTCCCCACCAGTCTTTGATCAATTCAGGGTAGTGCTTTCCATATTGTGTGCATTCTACTGTGTCAAAATCCATTAGGAAAGAGGCATTATAACTGTGTTTGAAAACTGGGGATAACTTATACATTACCCAGATATGCTCTTGTCGAAAAGACCTGAGAACCACTTTCTGTGAATTGCAGATGCTCCTAGTTGTAATGTTCACGTTCTTTAGAGCTGAGCTGATCATGTCATTGTATGGCATGAGTCTTGGTCATGCGAATATTTTTTGCAGCTTTGATTGAGCTATATCTTTGAGCTTCTTTGCATGGGTTTCAGTCACCTTGTCGCTTGAATCATCTGGGCAGTTTATCGACTTGTATTGCAGAACATCAAATACACATGTCTAGGTTTTCATGGTATCTATAGCTCTTGGTGAAGTATCCGAGAAGACATCTATGTTTGAGTTCATACTCTCAACAACTTCTTTAGACATTTTTCTTTGCGCCATGATATTACAAGATCAGAACTTTGTTACCTATTACAGGAAAATGCATAAACTTCTTAGCTTGCTAAAACTTGTTGTTCTACGAGAAATGAAAATTAGAATTCAAACTCCAATATTGTTATTCACCTTAAGTGTATTGATTTTACGAATACCTTTACTAACGATATATTCACTTTCCTTAATGAAATTATTTAGGTGGTGATCCACGATCTTATTTGAAATCATTTTTGTAGATCCGTTATTAATTCCATTAATGTTTGGTGGTTCACAATCGGGAGGTTGGACGAATAAGATTTGAATTTACCAGAACCACGATTTAGCGAAACGTTAATTACAAGATGATAGTATTTAACTCATTAACTAATTGTATTTAACTTTTAAGTCTTTTCGGGTTTTGGAACTTTGGGATATTTGATAATAGATCGATATAGGATCCCCGAAACTCGAAATCATGAAGTGATTAATCATCGGATAATTATCTTTAATTTTAATTAACCCTACTTATTGCTTAAGGAATTTCGAAAGTTCAGACTTTGCGAACTTAGAGTGTGATGAATGGAGAATATCCAAAATCCAAACATGTGAAGTTATTATTTAAATTTTAATTGGGGTTTAGATTTTTGGGTATTTACTATTTTGTACATTGGAAAATTAATTTTATTAAAATTTTGTCGGGACACTACCCATAATAACGTGTCAAAGCTTAGGAAGGCATACATGTACGACGACTAGGAATTTTTGAACATGTTTTGGATATCGTGAATTTGAAGTTGCGACATGTCGAAATGCCTGAAGTGAAAAACTCTGAAGTACGGGACTCTGAAGTAGTCTCTAGTGGCTTGACCCTTTAATTGTCAGGCAACTCCAAAACACTTGGGGAAAAAGGAATCGTTCGATCACTGGGTAAACTTAATCGATGGTGGACCTCGTGCACACTTTAAGGATAAAAAACGAAATTGATTTATCATTTGGAAACCGAATCTGAGGTATAGTAAAAGGGGTAGGGTAAAGCTTCATGCTTATAATTTTAAATGTGTTCCAACAGGAGCCATTGACCACAGGGTTCTCCACCTTATATTACACGAATGGCATGTCGAAGCAGTGGTAGTCGAACGTTGTGTTCCATGCCTACTACCATCAACTAAAGAGTCCTACATTGCACCAATACAGACTACTAGTGAAGTTCCTCATAGAACGATACTTTATCTATATCATTACACACAGGGATGAGAGAAAAGAGGAGTTACAGTCCTATTATAAACTGATCGACTAATATATGGAGGAGATCACCAAATAATGGCCATCAAAGTTCCTTGTACCAGTTGAGGATGCAAAACTCTCCGACCATGACATTGTTGGAAGCCCCTTGGTCACCCAAGTCAAGCATCTTGAGCAGAGCAATGTAAATAAAAATAAGAAAAAGGAGGAAGTGCAGAACATAGAGACTGATGAGGAGGACAATGCATCAAAGGAAAGTGGGCCTAACTCACCCGAAGGAGGAGGAGGAGGTGAAGTAAATCAAGAAATATGAGGGGACGAAGGAGAAAAGAAAGGAAAAGGAAAAGTTACATCATTGAAGGATCCCCTTACTGAGGCTAAAACATCGAAGAAGAAGAAGGTTTCTCTGAAGAAACCCTTAGCAAGAAAGAAGACGCGTGCCAGTAAGCCCAAGATGAAGGCAACGCTCACAGAAGACGATGTCGATCTAATAATCATAGCTGTGGAGGATTATTCAAAGGATATATTACAGTGATATGGAGCAAAGAAGGAGACACTATATGAAATAATAGAGAAGGAGCTAAAGGAGATACAACAATCCATCCATTCAAGCTGCGCAGTACCTATTGCATATTCTTCATCGAAGATTGCAGAATTGGGGGATGAGCTCTCCTAATTATGAAGACTAGAAGATGCAACAGAGGCTCGACTTTAGTGAGTCCAAGAAGAGAAGGAGAAGGATACATAATCCTTGAAGAAGGAGAAAGAGAAAGTATTAGAGCAACTATGAGTTGAGCAGTCCTGCGTAACCACGTACGAGAAGGAGAAAGATGCAATTTGGGCGATGTTCGAGGAGGACAACATAAAGATACAAAAAGAAAAATACTAGCTTCTTGCAAAGCAGACTATGGTCAAAGAAACAGTGACTAAAGAACTTCACTCTATGCCAGGTTTGGAATAGGAGGAACACGAATCATTTGAGGTCCAAGTGATGAAGATCGTTGAGGCCATCCAACAGCTTCAAGCAAAAGTAACGGAGTTGGAGCTTCAAGTAATACCTAGTACTCTACAGGCAGTTCGTGACCAAAGGGAGGAAGATGATAAGAGCACAATTGGAAGGATCAGGAACCTCACATTAGAATGTAAGAAGTTGAGTGATCGAAGTGCATAGACCTATGAACGCCTCACAGAAGATCTGGAGTTGAGAAAACTGGAAGCGCAGCTCTAGGAGGCATAGCAACATGCATCCACCATACAAGCATAGATTAGGGATGATTTTAAGGATGGAAATTTATTGTAAAATGTAGAAACCTTAGCGAATCTTACTAATCCTTCATATACCAACTATAAATGTTTGGATATAGTTTTGTAAAAATATTCAAATTTCTAAGGATTTTATATAGTTTGTATAAAATTTTGGCGATTTTTGAGGTAAAATATTTTTATCCTATAAAATTTGGGCGAATCATTTTTAGAATAGCGAATCTTTTTTTGGGAAAAACCATGGAAAATTAGCCCATGAGAAAAATTTATCCCCTAAAATCATCCATGGCATAGATGAAGCTACTTGTTGTGGTCAAGAGAATAAAGAGATCATAGGAGTAGCGTGCAGTCCAATAACAGATTACTGCCAGCCATATAAGAGTCATGGATGCTACATAGAGAATACAACCGATGCAGGATGAAGCCTGCAAGATTTTTGAAGAGATTGAAGGTCAAGGCTCGCAACTGGACCAAATGGTTACGATAGTGGAATAGCACCTAGAAAGGCCTATTACAGAGAAACTGATTCAGGATTTCATCAAGAAGGAGGCTCTGGCGAAGCAACAAGTCGAGGAAGCTCGAGCTAAGCTCGATGCATTTGAAGGAATGTTTCCTAGATCTAAGTGACTTGGGGAAATTCACAGGTGAGTGTTGGGGGTGTGTTGGCCCTTGACCAAGTTTTGAGGAAACATTGGTCGTGTTTGACCACTTTTGGGACTTCGACAGGTTGGTCGAATATGGAGCGCCCAAGCGGAGCTGAGATTGCGGGATCTCACTTATTTTGCGGGCATGTGGACCCAACAAAGGGTCTATTGGGTTTTATGTAATGGGTTATGGGATGTCGTCCCATGGGTTTACCCATGATTAGGCCTTTTAGTAAATATATAAATTAGTAGCTAAGCAATGTAAGATGGGGGATGGTTGGCTATGTGCACAATAAGTTGTAAATGGTAATGTTGGTTTAGTGCAAGAGGTTGTAAGTTTCTTTATGCAAACAGACTGTGTAGAGTGAGGCTTTTTGCATAGGACCGACTGAATGTAAGAATATTGAAGACTAATAAAGAAGAAGAAGAATTTGGTGGACGTAGCCCCACTCTCGGGTGAACCACATATATCATGTGTCTTGATGTGCTTTGTGCAATGTGAATTATGTTGTTTATCTTCTTAGTGTTGTTGTTATAATGTATGATGAATGCATCTGATGTTATTGCTTAGTGATTAGTGGTATTAAAGATAAATGATTTCTAGATCTGAACTAATGCTATGTGCCGAGTGATTCAAAGTGCTTAATATTTGTTGTTACTGCGTTGATCTGTAATAAGGGTTTTGTATGTGATCTGAATGAGACTCATGAACTAATGCATATTGTTGGCTAAGTTCTTTGTAAATGTTGAAATCACAGATCTATGTCCCATCTTGGTTACAAACACTTGAATCTTGTAACCCTCGTTGCTTCTACCTCAAGTGAGACTTCATCTGCTTCGCAGGTGTTGCCGAAAGGGCTGGTAGTTAGGGTTTTGTTGGTGCGTTGTTGACACATTGAACCCTGAGTCTACCCCTATGCCAACAAAGAAAGCTCACCAAAAATAACATTCCAACACAGGTCACTGGGTTCGTAGTATACCTCGTGGGGAAGTGCATGGAGGGGATGCAAATGAACTGGGAGAGTTACCTCGTCAACAAGGTCGAGAAATATTTTTGTGAAGCATAGTATCAAGGGTATGAATTCCATTTCAGTTGGTTACTTGTATTAATCACATTTGTTTCTTGGAAGATGCCAAAAGGAGTGACATTTCCATAAGTTGAGCCATAGGAGTCGTTGGCCGCAAGGTTCTCCACCTTGTGGTACACGAACGACATGTCGAAGTAGTGGCAGTCGAACGTTGAGTTCCATGTGATCTAGATTTTATGAGTAGAATGAAATGAATACAGATTATTAAAAGATGTTTAACACAGAATAACAAAGATACAATAAAACTAGTTTTCTATTCAGTAAGGAAATAAGTTGAAACTATAAAATGTAGCGGAAAACAAGCTTGCTAGAATGGTGGTGGCTTATCTCTAAGAAGAGATGTGATAGTTGCACTCATTCTCCATAAGATAATTACAATGAGGTGTTGAAGGCATTTTTACAATAAACAGGAATGTCAAAAAACCCTAGACATCCAAAAGCCTAACCCAAGGAGATGAAGCACCAAAAGTCATGTGGGCCCCATTTGGGTAAGTTAGTACATCAACTTCTCGGGGTCGTAACTTTTTCATACAATCTTCATTTTAGCCACATGATAGCCCATTGGAAAGGTCTATCTGAGGACTACTCGTATGTTCACGATAAATCAAAAGGCATTTTTTATTGTGGCAAGCCCTAAAAATGTTGTTTAGGGCCTCAAAATAGCCCCGCAAGTCAGGGACCCAAAAACTAGGAAACAAACTACCAAAATGAACCAGTTGGAATAGGTGGGAGGTCGCCGACATCCATCTGGATCAATACTACCCACTTAGGAAGCAATGGTCTCCATTGCATTGAGTTCCCCCATCAGATGAGGAAATTTCTGCTGAATTTGGCCCCAGGTGAGCCACTTGCCTTGGTGCAGGAGCTACCCTGCTTTGACAACCCGATAAAGTTGGATCCTTTGTTGTCAAGTGCCCTTGTTTTATGTGTCCACAAGCTAATCACTAGATGCCTATTGTACGCAGTTAGGGTTGATATTTGTTGGTGTCCACTACTTTGCTATCTTTGAAGTGTCCAATAATGGTGGGAAATATGGTCGGAGGAGAGCCACGTTGAAGACTAGGTGCAGGCCAAGGAAAGGGGGAATGTTGAGTGAAAAAGCATTGTCACCCAAAACCTTAGTGATGTTGTATGGCCCATACCAGAGTGGGAAAAGATTTTGATGGGGCCCTGTAAGGTGTTCTTTCTGCAAGTGCAACCAAACTTTGTCACCCACCTGAAACTTATGTGGCACCCAGTGTTGATCATGGTGATGCTTGTACTTGGCATTGGACTTCTGTAAAATATCCTGAACTTGTTGGTGGATGTGATGGATCCTCTCAATGAATCAGGTGGCTTTGTCAACTTCTAGTGGAGCTGGAGATGAGTCGGTCAAGGTGCTCACCAGGGGTAGTGCAACATCCATGGGGCCCAATCGTTGGAATCCCAACCCCACCTGAAAGGCGCTCTAGCCAGTTGAACTATGCAGGGCTCGGTTGTAGCTATGATGGACATAGGGAAGACTCTCATCTGATGTGTGGGGGTTCTTGGAATTGTACATGCACAGGATATGTACGATCATCCGATTGATGACCTCATTTTGACCATCTATCTGGGTGTGGAAGAAAGTGGATTTGGTGAGCTTGGTATCCAACTATGACCAGAGGCTCAACCAGAATGTGCTAAGGACCCAATTGTCCCAATTTGAGACAATGGTTTGTGGGATCCCAAAGTCTACCCAGACGCGATCAAAGAATATCTTAGCAGTGTCCTCTGCAATGATGTTCTTCTTGCAAGCAACCATAATCGCCATCTTGGAGAAGCGGTCGACAACCACAAAAACATAGTCATTTCCCATCTTGGTGGATGGGAGGCCTGACATGTAGTCCATTGAGATGGATTCCCACGGCTTGTCAAGAGTAGGAAGAGGGGTGTACAGGCCCTATTTCTTAGTGGTCGGTTTGGCAATAGCATAGGTGGTGCATGACCTGATATACTTGTCGACATCCTGTCAAAGTTTCAGCCAGTAGAAATGTTTTTGTAGCACTGCCATTGTCTTTTCGACACCAAAGTGTCTTGCTATGGGACTATAGTGAGCTTCCCAAATAATATTCACGTGCTCACTTGATGGAACACAGATATGGCCTAGAAAACACAACAACCCATCCTGAATATGGAAATTAGTGACCATTGATTTTTCTCCCAACATTTGGTAGGCGGTGGAGAAGTCAAGGTCTGTCTCATAGAGGTGGGGCCATCTAGAGATCTCATGGACACAAGATTCTAGCATCATGGTGAGTGCCACGAATGAAGGTCGGCTGAGGAAATCAACAACTTGGTTGGTACTTCCTGTTTTATACTTGATGTTGAGGTGGAACTGTTGTAAGTATGTGGACCACTTCTGATGGTGGTCATTCTACAATTTTTCTTGGGTCTGCTTGAACTGTAGTGGCTTGTGATCAGTGTGGATGTCTGTCTCCTTCCCCAGAATGTAATGTTTCCACTAGTGGAAGGCTTTCACAATGGAGTATCTTTCTTTGTCATAAGTAGGGTACTTACAGACAACATCCGATAGTTTTTCACTATGATACACCATGAGATGGCCATGTTGAGTGAGAACATTGCTCACAACATAGTCTAAAGCATCTATCTCAATCTCAAAGGGATGTTGCAAGTCCAGTAATGAAAGTACTGGGGATGAGCACAAAAGTTGCTTCAATTCATCGAAGGCTTGTTTTTGGGAGATGCCCCACACAAATTTTTCCTTACTGCCACCCCTGGTTACTTGGTTGAGGGCCCATGCGATATGTGAGAATCCCAACATGAACCTGTGATAGAAATTGGTGAGGCCAAAGAAGCTCTGAAGCTGAGTGAGTGTGGCTAGGTCTGGTCAGTCATGAATGACTTGGATATTGGCTGGATCCACATGCACACCATATTGATCAATTATGTAGTCTAAGTAATGGACCTTGTCCATGCTGAAGGAGAATTTTTCCAAGTTTGCATATAGTTTGTGTTGTCGCATGGTGTGCAGAACCTATTGAATATGCTGCAAGTGTTTCACTCAAGTATTGTTGTAGATGAGGATTTCATCCAGATACACCACTACAAAAGTATTGATGAAAGGTCGCAAGATATTGTCCATCATCCTCATAAAATTTGTTGGATCATTTGTCAAACCAAAGGGCATGACCAACATCTGTATGTTCTATTGGGACTTGGTGGTAGCCAGACTTCAGATCAATATTACCGAAGTATTTGTCCCCCATGGGCTGATCAAGGAGGTCGTCGATTCAGGGAATCGGGTACCGGTTCCGCACTATAATTTTATTCAGGTCCTAGTAATAAATGTAAAGTCACCAGGACCCATCTTTCTTCTGGACCAGTACGATTGGGCTCCCACAAGGAGATGAGATGGGACAGATGTGCCCCTTGTGGAGCATTTCTTGGATCTACCTCTTGATCTCCTCGTTTTCTAACAAAGAGAAGCGGTAGACATGCCCATTGGGTAGCGGTGCACCTGGGGTCAGATCGATGGGATGCTTGACCTCGCAGTGCAAAGGTACCCCAGTAGGAGAGGAGAAGGTATTTGAGTATTCTTCCATGACCTTATCCACTTTCTTATGTTGTGTGGAGAGATCAGTCGTGGAGGCCCTGGATGTGGCTGTGATTGTTTGCTTACTTTGAGAGTGAATCACGAAGAAGACAACTTTCCCGGTATGAAAGATGACCTTCCTGCATTGCTTGGCAGAAATCAAGGAAATATCACTAGGAGGGACTGCCTAGGGTGTCCTGCACAATTTCTTATTCAAAGTAATAATAACACTACGAGGCCTAGATTCATATACAACATGACATTTCCATAAATAAGGTTGGCCCAAAATAACATTACAAACTTTGAGAGGAGAAACATCACATAATACCTCATCTTTGAAGGGCTTGATGTCGTACGAAAGTCGACACTGTTGGCTGACATGGATATTGCTTCCTTGGCAGAGCCATTCAATGGTGTAGGGTTGTGGGTGTGGTGTTGTCATTAGCGATAGCCACTTGACAAATTCTATTGATATGAGGTTCTTCTGGCTACCACTATCAATGATGAAGTGCAACAAGGTGCCTTTTACCCACATCTGCGAATAGAAAAGGCGTTCGCCTTCTTCTGGCTCATTTGGTTCACCAGGCTAGAGCTTGGTGGTAGCAACGGTGGCACTAGTTTCTACATCAATGATCTGTCTTCCCCTTTTCAGTTCTGACTCAGAGTCAGAACCCGCATCTGATTCAAAGGATTTTACTTTGGCCACCAGCGACTGCTTTGAGCGACAATCGACAGTGTTATGCCAAGGGCTCTTATGGAAGTCGCACCACTTCCTGGTATCCTTATTTATCTTTTCGGTGTCCTTAGTTTCTTGTGACTTGGACTGTTTGTCCTGATACTATCCATATTTTCTCTTTCCTTTGTTCTGTAGGTTGGGGTCACCCTTTTGTGGTTTTTTTTGTGAGGGGTTCCTAGGCCAAAATTGTCACGTCTTTTGTTTTAGCTTTTGCTCGATTTTGACAGCATATCAATAGGTAGCACCCAAGGATGAGATGTCTAGAAATTAAATTTTAGTCTAGAACTATCTATGCAGAGAACCGCGATACTTAAGCACTAGATGTCTCTCTGAATCTTTGATACCCAGCTTGGTATGCAAGGTATGGAAGATATTTGTGAAATCTGGCACTGCTTGGTCTCTTTCTTGCCACAATGTGGTCCATTTGGTATATAAGTTGTCATAACTTCTGACAGGGTAGTATTGTTCCTTAATAGCATTCTTGAAGGATTCCCAGGTGATCGCGACTATAAATAATGAGGGTTTCTCTATTTCCTTTTTCTCACAGAAAGTTTCCCACCAATATTTCACATGGGGAACGACTCTTAGGAGTGAAAAAGTATTTTTTTCTCTATTTGAAAAGTTATGGATAGAAAAATACCCTTCTAGTAGATTCAACCACTTGTCTACAACATATTTGTCTATATGACCTTCAAATATAGGAATATCAAATTTGATTTGTACCTTGAAGGGGGCGGTGCCTCCAATCAAGGAAGATGTGTCGCCTGTTGGTAGTCGCCGAAGGATTTGCATGAAACTATACATCATCTCGTTCCTCTGTTGCATGAGGGATTCCTCAAGAAATATTTTGAAAGGATGTCATGTCCCATCATATTTATCTTCACCTGCCATTAGAGATTGTTTAATCATGTGAGAGATTTTTTCCTCAAGAGAAACAAGCTCGGGACCCAATTCCTTGTACCCTGACCTCGATGGGTACATGCATTAAGACGACAAGGAGAAGACCACTCTGATACCATTGATCTGGATTTTATGAACAGGACAAAATGAATACAGATTATTAAAAGATGCTTAACATAGAATAATAGAGATACAGTAAAACTATTTTTCTATTCAATAAGGAAATAAGTTGGAACTATAAAATGTAGAGGAAAACAAGCTTGCTGGAATGGTGGCGGCTTATCTCTGAGAAGAGATGTGATGGTTGCACTCATTCACATGAAGATGATTACAATGTGGCTCTGAAGGCCTTTTTACAATAAATAGGAATGTCAAAAAACCCTAGACATCCAAAAACCTAACCCTAGGAGATGAAGCGCCAAAAGTCATGTGGGTCCTGTTTGGGTAAGTTAGTACATCAACTTCCCAGGGTCGTAACTTTTTCATACGATCTCTTTTTTAGGCGCACGATATCCCGTTGGAAAGTTCTATATGAGGACTACACATTTTTTGGTGATCAATCAAGGGGAATTTTCGACTGTGGAGAGCCCTAAAAATGTAGTTTAGGGCCTCAAAATGGCCCCGCAAGTCAGGGACCCAAAAATTAGAAAACAAACTGCCAAAATGAACTAGTTTGAATAAGTGGGAGGCCACTGAAATCCATCTGGATCACCATGCCTACTACCAGCAACTGAAGCATGTTATTGAGGCATTCCCATGCATGACACCGAACACATAACACCAGTACAGACCGCTAGTGAAGTTCTGTGCAAATTGACAATTTATACATATCACTGTGCGTAGGGATGAGAGCAAAGAGGAGTAACTACAGTCCTATTATAAAATGACCGACGAAGATATGGAGGATATTACCAAAGAATGGTTGGTAGAGTTCCTTGTACTGGTTGATGATGCAGAACTCTTTGATCCTGACATCATTGGAAGCCCCTTAGTCACCTGGTCTGAGCATGTTGGACAAAGCAATGCGAAGAAAAATAAGAAAAACGAGGAAGTACGGAACATAGAGATTGATGAGGATGACAATGCCTCGGAGGAAAGTGGGCCTCACTCGCCCATAGGAGGAGGAGGAGACGAAGTAAATCAAGAAAGAGGAGGGGAATAAGGAGAAAAGAAAGGAAAAGGCAAAGTTACACCGCCAAAGGATCCCCTTACCAAGGCTGAAACATTGAAGAAGAGAAAGGTTTCTCCACAGAAATCCTCAACAAGAAAGAAGACGTGCACCAATAAGCCCAAGATGAAGGCCATGCTCACAGAAGATGATGTCGATCTAATCATCATAGTCATGGATTATGATTTAGAGGATATCTTGCAGTGATATGGAGCAAAGGAGACATTGTATGAAATAATCGAGAAGGAACTGAAGGAGATACAACAAACCATCCATTCAATCCACGCAGTACCTACTGCGCCTTCTTCGTTGAATATCGCAAAATTGGGGGATGAGCCCGCCTAATTACGAATACTAGCAGATGCAATGGAGGCTCGACTTTAGCAAGTCCAAGAAGAGAAGGAGAAGGCTACAAAATCCTTGAAGAAGGAGATATAGGAAGTCTTAGAGAAACTACAAGTGGCGTAGTCCTATGTAACCACCTACGAGAAGGAGAAAGATGAAATTTGGGCAATGTTCGAGGAGGAAAACACAAATATAGAAAAACAAAAAGACCAGCCACTCACAGAAAAGACTGTGGTCAAAGAGGCGATGACTAAATCATTTCACCTTGTGCCAATCTTGACATAGGAGGAACACGAAGTAGTTTAGGTCCAAGTGACAAATCTTGTTGAGGCTATCCAACAGCTTCAAGCAAGGGTAATGGAGTTGTAGCTTCAACCAGTGCCTAGTACTCCATAGAAAGTGCGCGACCGAAGAGAGGAAGTAGCTAAGAGCACAGTTTGAAGGATCATGACCCTCACATCATAATGTAAGCAGTTGAGTGATCGAAGTGCACAGACCTATAAACACCTCGTAGAAGATCCAAAGCTAAGGAAACTGGAAGCACAGCTCCAAGAGGCACAGTAGTAGGCATCCACTGTGCAAGAGTGAATGAATCTACTCACTGTGGTCGAGCGAATGAAGTGATCACAAGAGAAGCATGCAGTCCAATAGTAGATTACTACCATCCAAAGCATATTCATGGAAGTTACACAGAGACTACAGCCGGTGCAGGACAAAGCCTACATGATTTTTGAAGAGATTAAAGGACAAGGCTCGCAACTGGACCAAATGGTCATGACAGTGGAATAGCGCTTGTAAGGGCCTATTATTGAGAAACCGATTTAGGATTTCGTCAAGAAGGAGGCTTTGGTGAAGCAACTAGTTGAGGCAAATCAAGCTAAGATCGATGCCTTTGAAGGAACGTTGCCCAGATCTGAGTGATTCAGGATGTGTCACAGGTGAGTGTTGGGGACCTTTTCACCCTTGACCAAGTTTTGAGGAAACATTGGTCATGTTTGACCAATTTTGGGACTTCGATAGGCTGGTCGAAGATGGAATTCTCAGGAGAAGCTGAGATCGTGGGATCTCACTTATTTTGTGGGCTTGTGGACCCAGCAAAGGGTTTATTAGGGTTTATGTAATGGATTATGGGATGTCGGCCCATGGGTTTACGCATGATTAGGCCTTTTGTAAATGTATAAATAAGTAGCTAAGAAATGTAATATGGGGGTTGGTTGGCTATGTGCACAATAAGTTGTAAGTGGTAATGTTGGCTTAGTGCAAGAGGTTGTAAGTTGTTGTGTGCAAATAGACTGTGTAAAGTGAGGCTCTGTGCCTTGATATAATTTTGGGAAGGATGATCTAGCACGTAGTGCACAGATCTCCTGTCCTCTGCATATTTTGGCTCTGTGGGTTTGTGCACAAGAGTGACTGAATTTAAGAAGATTGAAGACTAATAAAAAAGAAGAAGAAGTTAGTGGACGTAGCCCCACACTGGGGTGAACCACATATATCCTGTGTCTTGATGTGCTTTGTGTGATGTGAATTATGTTGTTTATTTGCTGAGTGTTGTTGTTATAATGTATGATGAATGCATCTTATGCTATATATGAGCTAATGTTATGTGTCGAGTGATTGAAAGTGCTTAATATTTGTTGTTATTGTGTTGATCTGTAATAAGGGTTTAGTCTGCGATGTGAATAAAACTCATGAAACTAATGCATATTGTTGGCTAAGTGCTTTGTTAAGTGTTGAAATCATAGATCTGTGTCCCAACTTGGTTAAAGACACTTGATTCCTATAACCCCCCTTGATTCTACATCGGGTGAGACTTCATCTGCTTTGCAGGTGTTGCTGAAAGCGTCAATAGTTAGGGTGTTGTTGGTGTGTTGTTGAAGCATTGAACCCTAGATCTACCCTTGTGCCAACATGTTCAAATTCAAAAATATCAACATGAATATCAGTTTTACCAGGAACGCCTCAAGGGTATACATTTTATTTAAAGGTTGACAGAAGGTTTTATGTTGGTTTATCTAATCTGGTTTTGCGAACCCTCTGTTCTAGCACTATTGAAACCTTCATCCTCTACATATTTAAAAGATCAATTTTGAGAGATTGGATATGCACCCCTGTCTAATTTGAAATGTATGCTTGGTCATCTACTGAAGCAATCTTAATTTTCACCTACTGAAGCAATCTTAATTTGGTCATCTACTGAAGCAATCTTAATTTGGTCATCTACTGATATTTATATTGATAAAAAACCTTGTTTTTTCAGAAAAATCACATTTGTCTCCCTTTTATTATAACTATTAGTTGTTGTTCCTTATTCCTACTATTGTAAGAGTGTCTTGTCTCATACCTCAATATGTATACAGTGAGGTATATAAAATATTTGGAAAAATTCATCCTTTTGAGAACATTTCAGTTATTAAAAACCTTTCTTTTTTTGTTTCATGCATTTTATAGCATTTTTGGTGATGACTATGTTTTGTAATCCATGATTATCAATTTGGATGCTTTCCTTTAATCAAAATTATTAAGATTATGAATTTTACAGCATTTTTGGATACCTGATACATTTTTGGGATGTTAAATACTTTGGAAAAAGTAGAAAAGGCTGCTACAGGAAAGTTTGCAGCATCGACCCTGGGAATTGGTAATTTATGACAGTTTGTAAGCATTAACACACAATATAGGATTTTTTTTATTATAACTTTTAAATTCCAATCTGGGTTCCTCTAAAATGTGATGTGGAGGAAAAACATGATGTTTTTAACTTTTTGAAAAAAAATCAGCCCGACCCAGTTCGCATTTTGGGAGAAAAGACAAAATCATCACCTACAAGAAAGTCTGCAACGCATGTTGTCATAGGCGCTGCGAACTCTGACAGTCTGACAAATTCGAGCTATGGGAAGGATTACAACTGTCAGGGAAGGTTTGACTGGTCTCCTAGGAGTTATTTGGAAATGAGGGACATGTGTTCCATCTCCATATCAAGCAGCATGACCTATTTCAAAAGACATTTATCTCAATAGACAAGATCCGTAAAAATAGGAATTTGTTAGGTTTTTGTTGGAATCTTTTGTAACAAGACTCCTAAATGGAGGAGGATCCTATGTATCTCCTTGGTTTTGAAATCCTTAGGGTAGAGAGAGATCATTCACTATATATGAAGTGGATTTTAAGAAGGAAAGCATTGGATTCATGAGGCAAGAGAGGAGAGAGTTGGAGGAGCAATTTTAGTTGCTCATTTGTACGCATGAGGGCATGTTTGTAATGGCATTTTATTCCATTAAAGATTCATGAGAGCTGTTATCAGATTGTCTTATGTGTTTTTCCATTTATTTGTTATCTTATTTCTTGAATATATTGCAGGTTTTGAGGATCATAGCTTCCATTGATGGATGGATTCATGAACAGCAGAGGATCTATTGTAGCTTTCCCATTAAATTATTGTTTATTGTCAAAGAAATATTTATATGTTTGCAGAAAGGATCTCTATACAATGGATGTTCTTCCTTTTTTCATATTCACCATGCTTCTACTCATCATTATATATACATTTTGTCTGATATACAATTTGATTTCCTTTGATTTGTAGGATGTTATGACTCATTGCCTAATGGAATGCCTCTGCAGACAATTTACTTCCATCTTCCTTTCTTTCCCATTCTTGTTGATCCACCTACTCAAACCATTCAATCCATTTATATTCTGATGGGTACTAGGCTTATACCTACAAAATTCTAGGTGTGACCTCTAGTGCTAACATATGTATCCATGTGTTTTATGTGGAATTAATAACCATTGCATGTAAAAAATTTGGAAGAGACAATCCTTACAGGAGAAGTTATCCAAGAAGGAGAAAAGAAGAAAAGGTATTTTCCCAAAGAAAAATAGGGAGAATGAAAAGAGAGAATTGTGGTACCAGGACCTGAACAATAAATTTTTCACTTATTGTGGTAAGAATGGTCATTGGATTGAGAAGTGTTGGACACTTCATCCATAATTGTGTCTGAAGCATAACCAGGAAGATGTGAAAGCACTTACAAAAAGACAGGTAGTAACCTTAGCTAAAGTTGATAGTCTTACTGAGAAATTCAAGAAATAAAAAAAAATTATGGCTTGTATCAGTAGTATAGTGTATGAATACACTGAGGTATGGTTTATGGATAGTGTCTCATCTCGCCACATGATAGGAATAAGATCTGTTGGCAAATGTTTAACAGACATCGTATGCTTGTCATTGATGGCAAGTACAACAGTGAAGATTGCATGAGTACAAGAAGAAGTATCAGAAGTATTTGAGGAAGATGTTGTAGAGAAAGCTCGATAAGTTCAAAAAAGATAGTGTAGAGGATTGTTGCAAGGTTTACAGTTGGGAGTGAGCTTGTCATTGATGGCAAGAACAACGATGGAAAAGATCAGCATGATCAACAATGCAGTGATAATGGAAGAGGAGGATCAACAGTGAATGTTGGATCTTATTCAGAATCCCCAATGACTGTCATATATGAATTCAAACAAGAAGAACGCGCAGAAGAGGAGGATAGATCTTAGGCGTCAAATGTGAGTGTAAGATCCAACCATCGTTGGATCAGGGAGAACTTGCACGTTCATTAAAGTGCAAGGAGAAGCAAGTATACAAAATCCTGAAAGAAGGAGGACCATCCATCTATGGGCAGGACACGTGGACACAGATTAGCATTTCGCTGACTGGAAATTCAAAGGCATGAAATGATCCAGCATTTCACCTCTTGAACTCGCGATATGCGAAATCACAAAATAATCTCAACCGTTAGATCAAGTCCAAATCTGGACCGTTGATCAGGCACAATGAAGGCTCGTGGATTTGCGAAGTCTTGATAAAATCTTGATCATTGATCCAAGAGGGATGTGTGGAAGAAGATCAGAGCATCTCAAAGACTCCATTTCGGGGTTTCGTGTATTGAAACTTGGAGTGACGAGACCCTCCATCACAGGAATCGCGAGATGCAAACTCATGATAAGATCTGGACCGTCAAATCACCAAAGGTTCTGGACCGTTGATCTAAGCTCCATCTCAGAGCTTCGCCTATCGCGACTTGGAGTGACAAGAACCTCCATCTAAGGAACCGTGAGATGCGAATTCGTGAAAAGATCAAGATTGTCGGATCACCAAGAACGTGGACCGTTGATCTGAGCTCTATCTCAAAGTTTCACCTATCGCGACTTGGAGTGACAAGAACCTCCATCTTAGGAACAACGATATGCGAAATCGCGATTTAATCATAGCCGTCAGATCAAGGTGTGATCTGGACCGTTTATCCGACTCCATTTCAGAGTTTCGTGAATCGCGACTTGGGGAGGCAAGAAACATAACCACAAGAACACTGAAAACGCGATATGATCTGAGTTGTTGAATCAAGATCATATCTGAACCGTCGAATCATAGGACAAGTGGCAAGTGATTGGAATTTCGCTGACTTGGAGTCAACGGAGCATGGTGTGGAAACTCGTGAAATATGAAGAGCCTTTTGGCACAACCTATGGTCACCACCAGTGGTCATGAGAAGGGAAGGAGTCAATTCAGATAAGCTCCATTTTGGAGTTTCAGGGATCGCGAATTGGAGAGTCGAGATGCCTCATCTCCAGATTCATGAAATGTGAAATCGTGAAAGCGCTTTATGCATAAGCGCATGGTCACAAACATTGGGCACATCGATGGAAGATGGAGGAAGAAGATAGAGCAGCCAAGCTACTTTTCGGATCTCGTGACATGAAGAGTCAATATGCCTCATCGCAGAATCTCCGAATTGTGAAAGTGCAAAATGCATAAATCACGACAATATCCTTTAGAGCTAATCCAACGGTGAAGATGAAACTAAAGGATATCAGAGGGCTACTGTTGCATGTCACAGTGTAACTGCAAGAAACCATTGATGATTTCTGCCAAAGGACTCGAAGACACTTCGGGGTGATTGACAGAGGATATGAAGAGCCTCTAGGAATCTTCAAGAGGGATGAAGATGATCGTGGAGGCGATTGATAGCTGGATGATCATTGAAGCCTATAACTGGAATAGAGAAGGTGAGCTCGACTATCACAGAGAAGACGACGAGTCTCAACTTCCAGAGAGGGTGAGGAATCTCAGCATAACATACAATGATGCTGAACGAGTGGAAAATAGTCAGAGAAGCTGAAGATTCACGATGATGATCAGACAGAGCACTCGAATTGTGGAGGATATCGACATGGTGTGAGTATGTAGAGGTATTACATGCATTGCATGCACAAGGTGCACAAAATCTATAAATACATAGTACAGATAAGAGATGTGGTGGTTGTTATGGTTGGAGTTGCTGTGGTTGTTGTTGTTGAAGGTGATTAATGCGTGAAGAAGGAGGAGAGTGCAGCAGCTGAATTGAATAGAAGAGGAACTGTGCAGTGAATGGACATGGTACACAGAGAATAAAAGGCAGAAGAACAGACAACGCAAGTCATGTGTGCAGGAAGGCAGTGAGGCAGACAGAGCAACAAAATGCAACAAAACAGTGATGAGTCTGGTAAGCCATTGTTGAACATTATATCACTGTAATGAGTTTCACTAGCAAAGTTTTATAAAATAGGGTGGTAGGGAGTTGCTAGGGAGGATTGTTGTCCTCATAGGTTGAAGTGGGTGCTTGAATACAGGGATTTGTAGCTTCCATCTGGTTGCAGCTAGAGAAACCAAGGTGGAAGGGTGGTGCAAGGGAGAACTCTTGTTCTCTGTTATAGAGGTTGGTGCCTGTATGATTGGAAGTTGGTGCTTCCATCTAGTTGATGCTGGAAACACTCAGGAATTTGGTGCTTCCTTCTAGTTGGTTCTAGAGAAACTAGGGAGTTGGTGCTTCCTTCTAGTTGGTGCTTCCTTCTAGTGGGTGCTAGAGAAAACAGAGAGTTGGTGCTCTCATCAAGTAGCAGCTTGCAAAACTGAGGTTGTAGCCTCATTATGAGTTGGTGCTCATATGTATGATAATGTAAAGAATGTAACTATTACTTAT
>ML781113.1:917263-945323 GCA_009831015.1 Picea engelmannii | reverse complement strand
CTTATTTTCGGCCATAACTGGATCAGTGTTAAGGAAAGTAATTAATGTTAAGGCAAGTGGATTAGACTGTAAGTTTGGGCGCAAATGAGTTTATAAACAAATGGAAACCATGGGATAAAATTAGATGAAGGTTAGAATGGGAAAAAAATATTGTCATTTGAATAACCAAAGAGAACAACAAAAGAAGAGAGCATAAAACCAAGTGAAGCAGAGTTGAAGAAGTTAGCTGTAGAGAACAATGGTGTGATCCAGTTTATTTTTGAGAACAAAATGAAAGAATATATATTACAATGAAATACAAATATATATTTCCAGAAATAGATAAATGCATTAAGACATGATTTCTATTAATGAAAGAAATGTACAGAGACTGTAAAAATATAGAGTGAAAGACTCGCTAGAATTGTGGTAGCTTATCCTTGAGAAGAGATGTGATGGCTACTCACATTCGCAAGGAGATGATTGTTACAATGAGGCTCCAAAGGCCTTTTTAACATAAGTAAAATCCAAAACCCTAATCCCAGAAGATGAAAATCCAAAAGGTTTGTGGGGCCGGATGGGGGTAGTTGATACGTCAACTTCCTAAGGGCGTAACTTTTGCATACAATCTCTATTTGGGATGCTTGATACACCTTTGGAAAGGTATAATTGAGAAGAACGAATTTCAAATGGCCTAGGCCAATGCCTTTGGTATTCTCCTAGACCTAAAATCCAAAAAAAACATCATTTAGGGCCTCAAAATGACCCTGGAAGTTTGGGACCTGAAAAACTACCAAAAAACTACCAAGGTGGAAAACTATTTTTTTAGCCAGTGGAATAGGTGGGTGGCCAATGATATCCACCTAGATCATGGTGCCACCTAAGGAAGCAATGAAATCTATATAAGTACTGAATAAACAACACATTAATCCATCGGTAGTACCAGTACAAGAAGATATTCAAGGAGCATCCTCATCAGAGATGATATTTCCAAGAGATTACATACCACCAAGGAAGGATACATCGAAGACAGTAAACTTATCAGAAGATTCTAAGTATGAGCTTGTGGAGCCAGAAATATCACCTAGAGTGATCATGGAAGAAGATATGTTAGGCTTGATACCGCGTTTAAAGTATCTATACCATGATATTACAGACGAGAATAAATTTTTGGAGCTAGTGATGAGCAAGTATTTGAAGAGGTACATCAATGAAGAGACAAAGTTGGTTGTGATACAGACAGAGATATGGGAAATAGGGCTGCAGAAAGTTGGAATTATGAAATTATTTGAAATAACACACTTCGGGAGGAGCACATATATTAATGTTTGTGTGAATATGTTGTTTATCTACGTACACAGAGGTTACTTATGGATCGACAGGCCAATCTCAATTGATACAGACTTGATTGTGCACATTACTGGACTACCCTTGCAAGGGGAGGACCCTTCACTGATATTTTCATATAAGAATAATGAGAAGGCTCTATCATAGAGAATTAAAGAAAAGTTGCATACGTTTAGAGGACAACACAGTTTAGATGTAGCAAGCATGCATGACCCTACAGTGACGTTTGTGACACAAGAATTAGCTTGTAAATTCTTAAGGAAGTGTCAGAGGGACCAAGTACCAGCAACAGTAATAGTGAAATCCAATAAGTGTGTTGAGGGCATGTAGATGAACTGGGT
The DNA here is from genome assembly GCA_009831015.1 of Picea engelmannii. Taxonomy (NCBI): domain Eukaryota; kingdom Viridiplantae; phylum Streptophyta; class Pinopsida; order Pinales; family Pinaceae; genus Picea; species Picea engelmannii. Next base: position 943,656 of record ML781113.1, on the reverse strand, counting down.
GAAATTTTTATTCAACCAATTCTTGATCGACTGTGAAGAGGAAAAAGATAAAGGGACTGAATTTCACTATGCATGGCTATTAATTCTAATTGCATTATCAACATGGAGGGAGTCGGATGATACATAATTTTTGGGAGTAAAATATAAGACATTCCTAACCGCAAGATATCAAGGTGGTTCAACATGGTTGTTACACATGATTTTGGTCATCTTGGTGATGTATTGACAATAGTGTACTCAGGCTCCCAACAAGAAATTTCTCCTGAGAAAAGTGGCATTTATCTCCTTCCATAAAACATATTTTCAAAGTGAGTTCACAGACTACATATGGCCTAGGGTGCGAGAATGACCCATTCTCGTAGGACACCTTCATCTAGGGTGAGAAATTCTCACATATTGCTCTATACACAGGGTGTGAACTTGTTTTTGAACTTGGAAAAGAGAAGAAGTCTCGAGGGTTCTAGAAGGGAATCTTCTAGAAAATGGTTTGGCATTCGTATGGTTTTCATTTTACTGGTTTCCCTGATTTGGTGGGATCATTCTCATCCATGTAACCATCTCGGCCTCTCCTATATATTCAAAGGATTCTCATGGAAAATATTAAGAAAGATTAATTGAAGAATTGGTGAAGGAATTGTGTGAAGAACCCAGCTTGAACAGAATCTTGGAGACTCTAGTAGGTCTACCAAGAGGAATTGGATCTTCTTCATGCAAGGATAGAGCAAGTGTGTGTGTTGGAACCAAGAGTCATCGAAAGGAATCTTGCGACATCAAGGCAATCAGGTTGTATCTTCTACTTTCAATTAATATGATACAACAGCATGTCCCTTTCCCATAAAGTCACTTTTACTTTATTGTGTAACTCCTTGATCATATGCATAAGTTGAAAATTGAATACATTTTGCTATCTTCACTTTGGTTGGTTTGTGTTATCTTGGTCTTGACCTCACGAGAGCACCGGAGTGAAGCGGGAGCAACAGAGACCTAAGGAACTGATACAAAGGTATGTCACTTGTTCCTCCTTACTAGTTAATTCAATGGTCATAACTTAGGGAAAGAGTCATGTCTTGTCATGTTTTGTTCTAGATCCAGGTGGATCTAGGGAGATCTGTTAGTGTCTGCACCTACCAATTAGTCCGATAAAAAAATTGGCAACTCCACTAGGGATGCAACCCATTTTTTAGTGGTTTTTGGTGTTTTTCCTTGGCCATTTTTTCTTGCCTTACCTTTCTTCATTTCTATCAATCTCTGAGTCTTCAGGAAACTCTGACAGACTCCCTGGGTCCAGAAGTCCCTTCAAAATTTTTGTCTTTTTCCAAAATTTTGCCTAGTTTCAGGCCTTCTTGCACTAAACCCCTCAGTGTCCTACGAGAACCCATTGATTTCACACTCTGCCTTTCCGCCCAGTGCAAGATTCTCGCACCTGCTTGAATCCAGCCTACGAGAATGCTCCATTCTCACACTGTACATTACTGATAGCCTGCGAACACATTTGTAAGATTTTCGGATTTAAAGCTTTTGTATGCTCAGATGCCCAGATCTGTATAGGTGTCTGATAAGAAATTCTTGGACCATTGGTTGATTGTTTCTTGACTTCAGATTTTGTGCACGATCAGTCTTTGAAAATCAAAGGCTCTTCTTTTCCATCTTTTTCTCAACTCTCATCTCTTGACTTTTCTGAGAAAAGATATAATCTCGAATCTTGGAATCTGAGTACTTGTTTGGTTAGGAGCCGGTGATCGGTTTGAAAGTTGGGATTGTTTGTCTTTCTCATTTTCTCATTACTTGGAAAATCATTGTTCTCATGCAATTGAAAAGACTAGTCTTGTCTACTTGTCATTTTTGTCTTCATTGAAAGATTGGTTTGGATTTTGTTTGTGGTTTTTCGTTAGTTATTGGTTTTCCTTACTTTCACCACCATGGTGTGGATATTTTTGAAAAGTAAAAAACATTTTTTATTTTTAAAAGCATTTTCATTTTAAAAATATTGGAAATCAATTGTTGAAATAGAACAAATAGAGAATTGTCATTGTCACGTGATTCATTGAAGATTGCATATCATAGTTCAAGATTGTCTCGGAAAACTTCTCTTTCCCTCCTGTACATAGGATTCATCGAATGGAAATTGATATCTTTCATTCCTATCTTTTCATTGTTGGGTCAGAGTCTCACACAACATTGAATTCATCTCTGTTTCTTTTGAGTAACAACAGTCCTTAATAATATTGCGCAATTTTAAAATTTAACTAGTAACTCTTTTCTAGGACTCTATTACACCAACAGTTATCTAGGCTAGAGATTTGGAATAGGCAGAGAGATACACTCTCCAAAGCACAAAACACACAATAGCATCTTGTGTTAAGGAGTGTCAAATTCCATCTACAACATTTTGTCCTGGGAAGCCCTTCTCACACAAGGGTCAAACCTGAGATCGCATTGATATTGACAAAGTTACTCACCTTGCTTCGGTTATATCAGTGTAGATATTGCATGTGTTATGGGGGTCACTTGGAGGTATACCCACAATGATGAGCGGAAGCCTCTCAAGTTGATTTCGGGCTAGATACCCTGCCCTTGCGTATGGATCAGACTGTCCACTGTCCCCCTAGGCTTTATTGTTGTCGGTGGTAACCTTAGTGGCCTATCTTCTTAGGGTCTTACACAAGGTGACTGTGAAGGGGAAAGTCTTCACGGTATGTGGAATCGATGTTGGCCAAACTCACTCGGGCTCCTTGGAGGGTATACCCACGATTATGTGTGGGAGCTTGCACCAGGGTGTCAGTCCGTTAAGCAGTTCGTTAGCGTAACTTTTCAACCCTAGCCCAACCCCTTCTGGTCTCGTTGTTGCGATGTTGGATTTCATCACTAGCTAGTGACTTCAGAATTATAAGGTCTTGTTTCCTTGGTATTGTTTCCTAGATTCTGTTTACTAGCGCATGTTGTTTGTTTACCCAAGTTGACCATAGGATTTTCTTCATAAGTTTGTAAATTGTTCACAATAGACCCTCCACGTCGTTCACGTAGAATGCAAGGCTTACCTCCAGAAAATCTGGAAGGTTCTCAACCCTTTCCTACAAGCTCACCAAAGGGCTCTCCTCAATAGAGTGAAGTCCAAGACGTCACCACTCCACAAGTGGAAAGCACTGACTCTCTAGAACGGTTCCGAATTACCAATTCTCGAAAGGACTTTCAACTTCACCCCGATTCTGAGAGACGTATTATGCGAGTGAATTCTTCCAAAGAATTAGTTGTTTTGTCTTCTGGATCACCGAATGGACCTTTTCCAAGACCTGAGGGCCAAGATCCTTTTTGGTCTACTGGCATTTTTAGACAGGATCTCTTTGGCTCAGGAGTAGGCGTTGAAATCACCGTCTCACCTGCGTTCCCCGAAACCTTTGACCCAGACGCAGTACCTTTTACTATTGATTATTATTTTCCTGGTACAGAAGCTTCACGAGTTGACCACATCTTGACCCTCCCTTTAGAAATGGTCCATTACATAGATACTATAAGTATTCACACCGGGATTACAGCGTCTAGTCAAGCCCCCATTGGCACATTGCTCTCGCCCAGTGTCACCCCGACGCTTCCACCCAGATACCATGCGTTGAATGCTTCTATTCCCACTCCTATGCAAACCCCATCCAGAACTCCTGGTGGGCCCTCGTCTTCTGGGCCCTCTCCTCCTGGCTTCATTCTGACACTTCCTCAACCCCCTTTTGGAGGATCTTTTTCATCCTCTTTCGGAGGCACTAATCCTAGTGGCACCATTTTGTCATTCACACCAAATTACTAGATTCCTGTTGGTGGACATTTTCACTAAGGAGGTTTGACTCAACCCTCCCTTGTAGGGAAAACTCCTATTGGAACACAAATCCCAATTGGAACACAACCCCCAATCAGAACTCAACCCCCGATTGGAGGACAACCCCCACCGACCCCACCCTACGGACAAAAAATACCTCCATCCTTGGCCCAGTATTGGAACCATATGATACAACATAATCCTCAATCGATTGGGGGGTAATAGCTTCTAGCTACATCCGTTATATCCCCTGGTATAGGCCAATCATATCCAGGTACGTCCAATCCTATTTGGGGCACGAATGTTCAAACTCATGTCCCTGTTCAAGGATATAATCCCATGAGCTACTTTCCTCCACAACAACCACTGAATTTGCTTGGGTCTTCACATTATATGCAGACTGCTTATGGTCCCACTGGTTTTCCAATGGGACTCCCTCCCCAAAGCCACCAGTACCCGCATGTGAATAGACAATTACCCTTCTTAGCCACTTTGGATCTTCTGGATCTGTCGAGGATTTTAAATGATCCAATCCGTCACTCTCCCCAATGGCCCACTATACCAGCCAAGTTACCATCTGACATCCCTAAATTCAATGGAAAAGAAAGAGAGGACCCGAACAATCACGTGATGACTTTTCACCTCTGGTGCTCATCCAACTCCTTGATGGATGACTCTATTCATTTACGTCTTTTTCAAAGAACTATTACAGGTTCTGCTGCGAAGTGGTATATAGAATTACCACGAGGTTTATTCGCCGACTTCAACACCCTAGCTATGGCTTTCCTCACCTGCTACCAGTTACTAATATGTTATGAAACGTGGACCAAGATTTTGAGTTCTTTCAAACAAAATAAAGCCACTCATATATCCGATCACATTCATGAGTGGCGACGGAGACAATGTCTCATCAAACTCGAACTTCCTGATCAGTTGCTGGTATAGTGGTTCACAAAATCTTTTTTGAATGACATCAGTCATGACATAGCCATGGGTGGAGTTGTCACAGAAGAATAGGCCATAAGTCGTGCTCAATACCTTGACCTCGTTTACTCACAAATGGGTACTCTTTACGACTTACTCCCTGATGCACCTCGTCCTTACACTTCTGCCAGTTCAACTACTCCAGCTACTTCTCATGTAGTCGATGGTGTGATTTTCACTTTCCATGCCCAACCACATTCCACCTCAAGAAACAACCCCAAACCCGCTTCTTCTAATGTTCAAAATGCTTCGTCTCCTACCCCTCCCACCAGCAAGACTTCTGAGGTTAATGCAGTTCAATCTACCCCAGCTGGTAAAAATAAATCCAGAAAGGGAAAGGGTAAGAATAAGGAGGACAAAAATACCTCACAAGTAGAGAAAACCAAAACTCCACCTGTTGATGATAGGGATAAGCGCAAACCTTGATACCCTTGTCTTATTTGTGGTGATGATAACTACATGAAGGATTGTCCACGATGCGTCGAGGTCACCAAGTTCCTTCAAGGAGCCCCGAAACCACCCACTCCCATCGTTTTGTCCCAACCCTTCCGCTCTCAACAACAGGCCCAATTGGTTATTCATGATCAACCTTCCCCTTCTACTACGTCTTATGTATTAATGTGTACTGGAAATTCAAAGAAGAATGACATCGCACTCACCACTCAAGCCAAAGATTATTCTCCCTCTAAAGAGAAGGTTGATGATATACCTCCTTCATTGGTCCAACCATCTCCAGCGACTCCACCTACCAACGGTCCACTTCATCTCGAACAACCAAGCCTTGACACAGTTCTTCGCCCTCCTCCAAAGGGCATCGTTTGTAAATTGACTTTCAATCCTCATGCTCATGTTGCCCAGAACTACAACATTATTGAATATCTGGCCCAAGCACCTTTCGCGATGTCAGCCCTCGAAGTACTTCAAAGTTGTCCCACACAACGGAAGGCACTGTTGAAAGATATCGGTGGAATCGACCCGATGGAAATGAATTTAATAATTTTTTACTTGGAAGATCACATTCCAAGGTTACCCCCTCAACTTGCATTCTAGATCCAAGTGATTGTCTCCGACAAAAACATTTTTAGAACCATTATCGATGAGGGTGCCTCGACATCTGTCATGTTTGTTACTTGCTGGAAAGCCATCGGCTCTCCCTCTTTGAATGAATCCCATAACACACTCAAAGCCTTCAATGGCTCTGGTTTTATACCTTACAGTCTCCTTCCTTCATTGACAATCATGCTGGAAGGAAAAATGGTCCAATTCGAAGTGGAAGTCTTTAACGCTCCTCTTGATTACAATCTTCTGCTTGGTCGTAGTTGGATCGATTCCATGTGTGCAGTTGTGTCGAAATTTTTTCATGTTGTACGTTTCCCACATCAAGGAAAAGTAATCATCGTCGACCAATTATCCTTCTTTAACTCGGATATGCGTATTGGTAACATACCATTCATCGCTAAAACCCCACCAGGTTATAAGAACGTCGGTGTAGGTCTTCTCAAAGACTCTTTGTTAATGGGTACCTTCCCCATTCCACCACCCAATGTTCCACACTCATTTTTCACTTCAATCAACATGATATCCACCTTGATTCACAAAAACCCTAAGTCTCATGACCCATGGATGGTACCTGACCCCGACGATCATCTTCATTACAACGACGCAATGCCTTTGAGTCCGATCGAATCTGCCTATCAGGCCATTCAATCGACAATCCCTTCTACCCCCTCCTTTGGTGAGTTATCTCCAGATCCTTTCCACATCATTTTTCCCATAGACGAGATGATTATGTCTGTCATGGAAGAGACCCCTTGGAACGATGGACATCACCGTTCCATACTCTTCCTGGAACAACACACCATCGAGAGCTACCAACGGATCTCGACCTCGTTGACCGTTGTCATCATTTAAACCATTATCGAGTCCACACATGATGTGTTTTCCAAAGGGAACTTAAGAAATATCTCACCCACTATTCCCCTCGACATATCCATCAAACCTAGAATTGTTGAAAATGTGCATATCGGAGCTTCGTGTTCCCTTGGTGAAATAGTCACCTACAAGTCACTTTTCAAATAATTTTGTGACGTCTTCGCCTGGAGCTATGAAGAAATGTCGGGTATTGACCCCAACATTGTGATACATGAGATCAAGACATACCCAGATGATAAACCCGTCCGGTAATGCCTTCGTCTAGTTCACCCACATAAAGCGACCTCTATTAAGATTGAACTTGAGAAACTTCTCAAAGACGACTTTATTTACCCTTTGGCCCTCATTGACTGGGTTTCCAATATTGTCCCGATCGACAAGAAACAAGGCACAATCCGCGTATGCATTGATTATAGGGATATTAATAAAGCTTGTCCTAAAGACAACTTTCCTACCCCCTTCATCGATCAGATTGTCGACGATTGCACTGGAAGAGAAATCTTCTCTCTGATGGATGGTTTCTCTGGATATAATCAAATCAATATTGTTCCTGAGGATCAACACAAGACTTCTTTTATTTGTCCTTGGGGCACTTTTGCCTATCAGAAACTTCCTTTCTATCTAAAGAACGTTGGTGCAACTTTTCAGCGCACTATGGCTTATGCCTTCCATGATATCAAGCACATCGTGCAGCCATACCTTGATGACTTACCCACTCATTCTATGCACTAGGTCGATCATCCAATCCACCTCTAAGCCATTTTCCTCCGCTGTCGGTTTTACCATATACAATTGAATCCTCACAAATGCGTTTTCTGCATAGAATCCATCCGACTTCTAGGATTTATTGTTTCATGTCAAGGGATCAGGGTAGATCCTTTAAAGGTCGAGATGATTCTCAATCTCCCACCTCCTTCTACACTTCACTAGTTACAAAGTTTGCAAGGGAAATCAAACTTTCTTCGTCGTTTCATCCCAAACTACGACAAGATAACTATTGGATTTACGTGACTACTCAAAAAGGGGTTTGAGTTTGTATGGGATACCATCACAAACAAAGCCTTCAAAGCTTTGAAACTGTCCCTGACACGTGCTCCACTTCTCTTCCCCCCCTAATTACAGTCGCGATTATTTCCTCTACCTCGCAGCCTCGAATTACACCATCGCTATGGTTCTCGTCCAAGAGGATGATTCTCATGACGAACATGTTATATATTAATTGAGTTGAAGTCTAACGCATACTGAAACCAAGTATTTACATGTCGAAAAACTGGCCTTGGCAGTCGTCCAAGCAGTTCAACGTTTCTGGCACTATATCCTCTCTCGCAAGACTACGGTAATTTCTAATTGCAACCCTATGCAACACATTCTCACATGTCAATTTCTAGGGGGGAAATACTCCAAATGGATTGTGATACTCTAGGAGTTTGACTTGGAATTTGAACGAGCTAAGTCCAAGAAGTCCTTAGTTTTTGTCGAGTTGATATGCGACTTTCCCTACTCTGAAATGGAAAATGTAGCATTCGATTCATTACCTGATGAATCCCTTTTCCTAATTAGTTCCGATGATATTTGGTATGGTGATATCATCATATATCTCCAAACCCATACTTTCTGGCCCAATTTGTCCAGTACTAACCGGCGTCGAATACGCTACCAAGCCCGTCAATATATTATCCTCGGGTATACTCTTTATCGTCGTGGGATTAACTTAGTTTTTCGACGTTGCCTCACGTTCAATGAAGCCGAGAAATCCTTAAATGACTGCCATTCTAGAGCCTGTGGTGGTCATATGTTCGGGTATGCTAATGCCCAGAAGATCTTATGAGCAGGGTATTTTTGGCCTTCTTTATTTAATGATTGTATAATCACCATCCAAAAATGCCACGCTTGCCAGACCTATAATCATAATATACAGTCACATCCCGCTCCTCTTCACCCTGTGGTCTCTATTGGTCCCTTTGTGAAATAGGGCATCAATTTCATGACATGTCACCCCCACTCAGTCAGGGGGCATGGATACATTATTTTAGCCGTAGATTATTTTACGAAAAGGGTCGAGGCGATGCCGACATTTGACAATACTGGAAAGACCGCAACATTATTCATTTTAAATCACATCATAGCTCATTTTGGTGTTCCTCAGGCTATCGTCACCAATCACAGTGGCCACTTTAGAAACTTCATGATGTCTGAACTCACTGAAAAGTTGGGTCTTAACCATGAAAAATCAATGCCCTATTACCCACAAGCCAACAGCCAAGTCGAAGTGATTAATAAAGTTCTCATAACCATGCTTTGAAGAATGATAGGGATTCACAAAACAAGTTGGCACGCAGTGTTGTTTTCAGCATTGTGGGCTTACCGAACATCCGTTAAGTCTACTACTAGGTTTACACCTTTCTGGTTAGTCTATGGTCTGGAAGCCATCCTCCCGATTGAATGTGAGATACCCTCCTTAAAACTAGGCATCGAACTCCTAACAAACACTTCTGCCGAGGAAGAACGTCTATTGTATCTCATGCGATTAGATGAAACTCGATGCGATGCAACCCTAGTCATAGAAGCCTAGAAGAAATGTGTCAGGGCCCAATACGACAAACATGTCAAGCCTCGTGTTTTCTCCGAAGGAGATCTGGTTCTTCTCTACAAACAAGATCAAGATATGCTAGGGGCTAGAAAATTCGAAGCCATATGGCAAGGTCCTTATATCGTTAGATGAGTTTTGGAGAAAGGAGCTTATGAGTTAGTATATTACCACGGTATCCCTTTGAGTGAACCCAGAAATGGGTTGTACTTAAAGAAGTACTATGCATAAGATCACCTATGCACAAGTACTTGTATTTTATTGTATCATACTTCGTGTGTGTTACTGTAGTATTCTTTTTTTTTATCTGGTCTCTACCCTTATGTGACATTGTGTTTTATTTCCAGATATCGGAGTCTTCGCTACCCCACATTGGCTTCGCTGATGGTGCTAGTCGTAGTACTCAGAACCTTGCTTCTGGTGCATGGGCAATTTACACCCCTACAAACGAACTTATCACTCTATGAGGTGTGTGCCTCGGTCGTGTGACCAACAATATTGCAGAGTATAGCACCATTATCGAATTTTTGATTGATGTTATCTCACTTGGTATCCATCACTTGGTTGTGCGACTAGATTTGCAGCTCATAGTACTACAGTTAAGTAATGTCTATGATATTCGAAGTCCTACTTTGTTAAGGGTATATTTTTGAATTCACCTCTTAGAACGTTATTTTGATTATATTGAGTATCAACATATTCCTAGATGTCTAAATACATTAACTGATGCATTAGCTAACTATGTATTAGATAGACATTTGGGCCATTCATAAATCAATCACATCACAAGTATCACACAACACAAGATAAGTCGGTAGAATCCATATGTATATATAACGATCAAAAAGTTTTTTACAAAAACGTTTTGTCCAAGGACCAAAATTTCAAAATCTGAAGCTCATAGCTTCTACAAAGTGATGTCATGGATGACGTTCATGGTAACACATGACTTCCCAAGAAACCCTACGAAGCAGTCGGCCAACAAACTCTGACACACCCACCGTATGACGTTGATAACGTCACGGAACCTCTCCAAGAGGCATGTCTGGAATGTCTGCAGTCAAACCCTCTAAGTTTTGTTCCACTGCCTCATAATCTTTAGCATCCCATTATGGAACTGGAGCCACCTCTCCTCATCACTGAATAGGAGAAGTACCCGGAGGTCAATAAGGCCCCACGTCTGTGTCATCAAAAAAGCATTTTTGTAATTAGACTTTGGACAAACATAAAAACATTTGCATATGATGAAATTCACAAAAACATTTAAAAAGTAAAAAATGTGTACTTATTACCAAGATCCCCCCACTGAGTTCCGTTATGTAGGGCCAAGTCCAAATCCCCTTGGAAGTCCAACCCGGCATAGGCATAATCATTGACCATCAGCATCTGTGGTCGCAACCAATCAAAGAAGGAATCATTGTATTTGATGATTGGTCCAGCTACATGTCAGGCCATGAGGTTACACCACCTCAGCATTCTTGGATCCTCTAGAGCTGGTAAACCCCACTCAACTTGCAACCTCAGCAAGGGAACCCTCTCAAGAAATAAGGACACCAACAATGACCCGTACCCGAATTTCTTCAGGTCGCCTCTCCTGCATTTAGTTAATTGCCTCTTCATTCTTTGAAGGATTGTGTCTACCCAGTTAAAGACCCGAGGCTCAGTACACTCTATGGCATACTGAAAGTAGCTCTGGAGAGCCATGTGTGGATCAGTGCTCCCATCCATACAAGAAATGGTGAATAAAATAGTGTGAAGGGTCAAATCCTGCACCCCCCAAATGGCCATGTTTCCTTTGCTTCCTTCCGCCTCTGGAACACAGTACAAACAATAGTATTCACTCATAGGTAGCCCACCACCTTGGCTACTACTCAAGCTAGCATGGTACCCACGCCATGACAGTCCTGTCAAGAAATAAACATCCTCAATATCCAAGGACAATGTGTGGTCCCCTACGTGGAATACTTGTTGGTCCACGTCCCACATATGAATGAGGTACTCCAATAGCTTGACTTGGGCCCTCATACCTGGGATCCGAAAGAATTTCAGGAGACCACAATCTTGCAAAGTGGCAATGGTGCCCGGGCTATTCCCAGCAATAGCATCATCTTCTTCATGCTCCCTTTCACACCATTCCAGAACCATGGTGATAGCCAAATGCCTGCATAAGAGACATTAGAAGAAGGTCAACAACTCTCTTCAAGACTTGGTACATTTTTCATTGGGAAAACATCAAACAAAATTTTTACTTTGCGGTTCTCGTCGGTGCCCCATTGGAACAATGCAAGGTTCTCGTAGGTGCCCCTTTGGCACAATGCAAGGTTCTCATAGGTTCCTTTGGGGACACTTGCGAGAATCATGCATTCTCGCAGGTCCCATGTGGCTCGCCTGCGAGAATGCCTGAGTGCAAATTTGAGCCCTAAAACAAGCTCAAAAACTTGAAATTTACCAATGAAAATTAAAAATTGAACTATGAAAAGATAGAAGACAAGGAGCTTACCTCACTTCCGGAGATGGTTCGCCAAATGGTTGTTCGTACCTTGCGCAATAGAGAACCAAAATTCAAGGGCAAAAGAGGGGTTTGGGGCTAAAAACTTGGCAAAGTTACAATGACTATGGTAAAAAGAACTTTCACCCTCTTATATTTACTTTTTACCATTTTGGTTGGTTTTTATAAATGTTTTATTTATTAAAACTAATGCCTAATACCCCTATGAGTGCAATGTTTTGCAGACATAACGACTTCGACGTCCATACAAAGGGATACGAATATTTCCTCTTTTTCATCACATGTTTAAGTTATTTTTTTATGATTTTTGCACAAAAACCTAGAGCTTGGTCTTTGTCTATTCTCACGCTCGAAAATACATGAGAATGTAATCTAGCACACTTTTATCACTTGTTCAAGCTCAACAAGTTTATATGAAAAAGGAACCCCCTGGAGTCCTCTTTAAGCTCTTTTCAGACTCTCTAAACATGAAAAGATTGTCGAGCGACCTTGCTATTTTCACGCTCGTTAAAGTATTTGAAGAAAGCATCTGTTGGGTGATAATTTATCTCTTTTTCAGTCTCATCAAACTATTTTACGAAAAAGGAACTGAGAGAGTTCTCTTTTGAGTGTTTTTCCAGACTCTATAATCATGAAAAACCTTCAATTTTTCTATCTTTGGACTCGTTAAACAAACATCGAAAGACCCGTAATGGGACTGAACCACTCCTTCCTGGGGTTTGTTAAACATACTTCGAAGGACTCATCCAAAGGATGAGATTACATCAACAAGCATATGCTATCCTCCTCAAGATTGCGTAAAAATAAAGAGGTACTCGCCATAAATGGTGGGGGGAAATTTGGGAAAGGGATGTGTTTCGTATTCATATTATTGGCAGTAAGTGTCGCTCTTGAACATGACACCCCCCCTATTCATTATCTGAAGCTGGCTTGGGAAATCCAGTTGTCTCTCATTCGATTTTCTACAAGGTCATATCTTGATTTGTCTCTGATTCAGTGCTGCCAAATCATTGGTCGTGTCATTCATATGTTCAAGAGAAGTTCATCTGAAATTGAGTCAGCCATATGCAGTTGTCCATTCTCTCTGGGTCAGCCTTCCTTGTGTCTAGTTCAACTTACATCATACTCTATTTTTCCTTCAAAATATGTTACTCATTTTGTGTCATTGACGGGGGATACATCAAGGCCCTCTTGTGATGAGTTTTGTTCCGTCGAATTCACCTCATTATACGGAAACAAGACTTAGAAATTCTTTCGTACCTTGGAACTTGCATGCCTCAATGGAAGGTTTCCTTGCTTTCAACAGTGGGTTTTCATCATTGACCCCTGATCGGGAGATTCCATCGGATGTTCGACCTCAACTCATTTATTCACATTCGGTGGATTGTACTAGTGTACCTTAGGATTCATTGACATTAATGGTGATTTCCCTCGCACTTATTAACGGTTTCATCATTGACCAGTAATCAAGTGGTTTCTACCATGTTCAACTTCAACACATGTAATCACATGGATAGATTCGTACTTTTGGGTGACGGGATTGAAGACCCTGGATCTCATCTCTTTGATCCAGACTGCGATGGACTATGTATAATTTGCTGACACATAGATCCACTTTGTATGTCTTGTGGCTATGTCGTCTTAATTTGAATCTTATTGCATGGATCCACAATGTATTCTTGGTGGCTATGCGATATTTTGATGGCATGGATCCACGGTGTATGATTGGTGGCCATGACCTATGTTTATGGTGTCATCTGTCTGTGATCTGAGTATGGGAATGCCTACCTCAGAACTAGTATGATATTCTACAGATGCTTGGTTGTTTGCAGGTTTCTGATTAGGTGTGCTCCTAGTTTCTGACACACGCATGCAGTTTACAAAGTATTTCGGTTGTCACTGATTCTGGCCTCATACTTTGGGGGGCATTCTATTACACATGATTTTGGTCATCTTGGTGATGTATTGACAATAGTGTACTCAGGCTCCCAACAAGAACTTTCTCTCGAAAAAAGTGGCATTTATCTCCTTCCAGAAAACATATTTTCAAAGTGAGTTCACAGGCTACATATGGCCTAGGGTGTGAGAATGACCCATTCTCGCAGGCCACCTTTATCTAGGGTGCGAACTTCTCATAGATTTCTCTATACACAGGGTGCAAACTTGTTTTTGAACTTGGAAAAGAGAAGAAGTCTCGAGGGTTCTAGAAGGGAATCTTCTAGAAAATGGGTTGGCATTCATATGGTTGTCATTTTACTGGTTTCCCTTATTTGGTGGGATCATTCTCACCCATGTAACCATCTCACCCTCTCCTATATATTGAAAGGATTCTCATGGAAAAGGTTAGGAAAGATTAATTGAAGAATTGGTGAAGGAATTGTGTGAAGAACCCAGCTTGAATAGAAGCTTGGAGACTCTAGTAGGTCTACCAAGAGGAATTGGATCTTCTTCATGCAAGGACAGAGCAAGTGTGTGTGTTGGAACCAAGAGTCACCGAAAGGAATCTTGCGACATGTTGGCACCCATTTTGCATTTTTATATTTTCCTTACAAGCTGCCTACACAAGGGTTTTGAACCCTCAATACTCATTGCAAATCTTTAAAACAAAACGACACTATTATCTTGTGCATTCACACACCTGCCTGTCGTTTTCGTTTTCACGACTGCAAGCATGAAAACCTTGAATTGGAAGTCATGTCAATGGCGTTAAAATCATCTTTGGATTGTTATGAGTCCTTTTGTTACTGTAGTCATAATTTTTGTTTTTACCTCTAGCTCACTAAAGGTCATACATTTGTCAAAACACCAAAACTTTATTCACTTTTTCATTTTGGTTAATATGGTTTCAATTTATAAGGTCATGATGCAATGATTTTTTGGTGTTTTTGATTAAATCCTTGGTGCAATGGTTTCATAGAACGCATTTACTTTGTGATTAAGTCCTTGGTGCAATGTTCGATGTAGTGGTTTCTTTAAATCATACAAATACTATGGTTGATTTAACATTCGGACCAATTGTTGGTTATGCACACCGTGATTTTTTAAATGGTTATTTGATATTTCATTTGGTCAAAATATTTTGGTTATGAATGTTATGGATTTTAATGAGTATGTGTATCATTTATTTGATATTGGGTCAAAATCTTTGGATTGTGATGTGAATGATTTGAATTACCAAGGCGTCATCGATTGTACATGACAGCATGATAGTTTTGCATGGTTTCAACTTACTCTGTCAAACCCTCACATGCATATGCATTAATTCTTGCCTTATATCTCGGGCTACCTCTGTTTGTTTTGGGGAAACCTGTGAGCATTTGGTCCTAGGTTTACCCTGTCCATCCCTCTCACCGTTTACCCTGCTCACTGTGTGCTCTCTCCTGGCCCTTGTAGTGCAAATTGAACCCCATACTCTGTTATGATTTTATAATGTCAGAGGAGACTTCTTAGGCTAACCATGTAATTTCCTCCCAGAGACACGTTTTTGCGTGGGCGATTCTAGGCAAACAGTTTTGAATCAGATCAAACCCTTGAAAACCCAGAACCTAAATTATCCCCTTTACCTTCAACGTGGGTGGTTTCCTCATAAATTGAGTTATTACAAAGATCTAGCTCATCCTTTACAGGTAAAATTTCATATCTTCTCTGTGGATGAAAGGTGCGTTTTGGGTCTGTGTGCATTTGCTGAAATGTCTATGAATTCTCCAGGCCTGTGCCTCAGAACCCCTCTCACCCGTCCAGCCTCTTACACTCTTGAACCCTTGATCAATCTAAAGATTCATCAAGCATTCTATCAGCAAGTTGAAAGACAACAGGCTCTGTTCTCTTTAAAATGTAAAGGCAGCTACTACTTTTGTTAACTCAAAGTTATCCTAACCGAATCGTTTTCTACAGCCCAGGTATGTTATTTCAATATTGATTTTTGGTTTGAATCAGCATAGCCGATTGTGTTTTCTCTGAATTAGTTCTATTTTGTTTGAATAGATTTAAAAACGATTCTGCTATTTTCGAATTACCAAGAATGATTTCGTTTTGAATTGTGTTTGCATTGAATCAGTACAAAAGATTTGTTTGCTAGATCGATTATAGTTCTGTTTGGATTGAACCGATTTGACACGATTTTGTTGTCCTGAATTGGCATAAAAGATTTGGTTTGTTTAAGCTTGAATGATTTTCCTTGTTTTGAATTGGTAATAAAGGACTTTTTTGATAGATAATATACATTCTTGTTATTATTTAGATTGATTTAAAATGATTTTGTTTGGAAATATGTCCAACTATAGAATCGTAAGATTCTGTTAGCTAGTCATAAAAGTTGGATTTTTGTCGATTTTACAACTGAACATTATCTAAAATTGTTTATTATTGTCCACCTACAGGTACAAACGAATTTCAATGGGATATTGGACATGTTGTGGCAGTTTAGAACATGTTTTTGTTATATAGTTTTGTTTTAAGTTGTTAGTCTTATGCAGAAATAGAGATTTGGGAGATTGTTCTGATATTTTTTGCAAACAGTTTGATAATTCCCACAGGGATGTTTTACCCTGTGACCTTTATATACTCATTATTTTTTGTAAACAACCGATCACTGTTGGAAGAACAAAGACTATGGACTTATGAGGATACATACTGGATTGAAAGTGGATGTTTTGTAACAGCTTTAGCTTTCAATATATCAAACTTTTATTTCGAATTTTGTTCATATGAGTTTGTAATCAAATTATCGACTACTTTAGCTATCATAATTTGTTGCAGGTTGATGTGATTTGGTTTATGTGTTGTCCATATTTGATGTCTCTTATTTTACGTACAACAATTATCCTGTTTCAATTTAATGAGAAGAAGGTTTTTCTTCTTTGTTAAGTGAATAGTTATGTACAAATCTTCGCACTGGGATTTATCTAAATGTGATGATCTGTAAATTATAAGATTGTTGTTGTTTTATGTCTTGTTTTTTTTGTCATTCGTATTCAAAGAGAATTGATGCTTCTCGTTTACGAGAATCTTGTGGAAATATCTGGTGCGGATTTCTCCCATCAAACAGCTAAACCGAGTGTTGTGAACAGGACAAATAGGAAGCGTTACTCCAGGTTAGTTTGTTATTTACAATTTAATAGTTAAATGAATTCGAGAATTATCAGTAGTTTGGTTGGATATATAGTTCAGATTTATAGTTAGGACTGTTATTTTAATTGCTTAGCTTAGATAGTTTTCATTTTTCCTTTCTCATAAAAAATTATAAAAATCAAAAATAATTGTTTCACTGTCATAAGACATTTTACCAATGATTTTTGCAAATTTATATCAAAATTTGTATTCTGTAAATACTATACATATATAATTAAGATTTAATTATGTTGATAGCCGAACATTTAATAAGTAGGACGATTGCTTTATAATATTAGTTAGTAAACTGTATATATGTTTTAGATTTGTATATAGTTTGTTGTAGCCTCTTTTTACTTAGATTAGTTTCTTTAGCTTAGTTTTTATTTCATTTTCCTAGGACTTAGATCGGCCAACGGAGCTGCTAAACCCATCGAAGTGGATCATCCCAAATGGCTTGGGTTATTTAGAAAACCCCGGACCAGATCCACCCCTCCAGTTGATGAGCAGTCAATTTTTCCCGTCAACACGACATCAAGGTGATCAGGTTGTATCTTCTACTTTCAATTAATATGATATAACAGCATGTCCCTTTCCCATAAAGTCACTCTTACTTTATTGTGTAACTCCTTGATCATATGCATAAGTTGACAATTGAATACATTTGTCTATCTTCACATTGGTTGGTTTGTGTTGTCTTGGTCTTGACCTCACAAGAGCACCGTAGCGAAGTGGGAGAAACAGAGACCTAAGGAAGTGATACAAAGGTATGTCACTTGTTCCTCTTTACTAGTTAATTAAATGGTCATAATATAGGGAAAGAGTCATGTCCTGTCATGTTTTTTTCTAGATCCAGGTGGATCTAGGGAGATCTGTTAGTGTCCGCAACTACCGATTAGTTTGATAACAATGGTAAAGACATAAACAACATGTTGAAGAGGTCAACCGACAAGAGGTCGACAGTGGGCGTGTGGGAATTGAATGAATTCCAACTAGTATTTGACAAGTAATCCAACTCGGTAGTCGATTGTAACAAAATCCTGAGATTCACAGGATTTGTAGCCAATGATTTGCGTGGATCTGTAACCATTTTTGGGTACCTTTTCTTTAGGTTTTCTCCTACTGTAAAGCCTATAAACAAGGCATGTTGTAATGTTGTAAAACAAATCTTTAGAGAAGTCATTTTAGAGATTGTTGGTCATGTAGATGTAAGTCAAATTGGATATAGGGTTGTTCTTGCAAAAACAAGAGGGTATGATGGTGATTGTGTCTTAGTTTTGGACCGAAGTTAGACATGTAACATTTTATTCTGAATGAATAAGACAACAAGGTGTAGAAAGCTCAATGAATGTTGTTTTTCCCGATTTGGGTTTCCAGGTTAAAATCTTTGTGTACTGCGTGTTTGTTGTGTCATTTACTTTCTTGATCAAAATATTTCTTCCTCTATTTTGCTAGGTTTAATGTGGAAGTTTGTCTCATTTCCTAACATGTGGTATCAAATCTTGGCTTAAAAACCTTGGATCAGAGCTAAACCCTAGGTTCGGTAAGAGTCGTAAGTCTCAAATCTTTAAATTTTGTACTAAATATTGTGTTAAAGAATGGCGAGTAGCTTGAGAATAGAGATTGGAAAATTCAATGACTAGAATTTTGAGCTTTGGAAGCTTAAAATTAAACATCTCCTTGTAGATCGAGAACAATGGAAAATAGTCTTTCCAGGTACCATGTCGGAAGGTATGTCGATGAAATAATGGGAGAAATATTGAGAGAAGAGCAAGGAGTACGATTCGAACTTGTCTTGCAGATTCGGTATTGTTGAATGTGTTAGGTGAATATTCGGCCAAGAAACTTTAGGAAAATTTTGGAAGCTTGTACCAGTCGAAATCTATGGTAAATAAGTTGTTTCTCAAAAAGAATATGTATCTTCTAAGAATGAGTGATGGCAGTTCAATGACTAAATATTTAAATGTGTTTAATACCATTATAAGCTAGTTATCTTCTATGGATATTAAAATCACCAAGGAGGAGAAATGTATAATCCTATTGTGTTATTTTAAACACTTATGGGATAGCTTAGTCGTGGCTATAGGGAATAATACAACAACATTAGTGCTAGAAGACATGGTTGCATCTCTACTGTTGGAATAAATGAGAAGAAATAACATGGTAGGATTGAACAAAGATGCTTTAATGGTGAGAGGTCGACTGGTTGACAAAGATAAAGGAAAATTCTCTGGTAGAAAATCTAAGTCGAAGGGTATATCTAAATCCTCGGTTCAATTGAAAATATGTTGGAAATGTGATAAAGTTGGGAATTACAAAAAGGACTATAATTCGAAGGGGAGGGAATTCAGCACAAGATATGATGAGAAGTAGTCAACTGAGAGAAAGATGACTCCAGATAAGAGAGGCGAAGTGTACCTAGTGAGGGAAGTCAAAACAATATATGATGAGAAGTAGTAAATTGAGAGAAAGATGACTCCAGATAAGAGAGGCAAAGCGTACCTCACCTGACTTTGCCTCTGAAGTGTACCTCCAGAGGCAAAGTCGGGCGAGGTTCCCATTTAAAGCGATAAGGGAAAATGAGATTCTAGAGTTGGTTAACATTGATGTGTTTGGCCATGTTACAGTTCCTTCACTGAATGGATCCCTGTATTATGTCTCCTTCAGAGATTATCTTTCCAAGAAGACATGGATATATTTCCTGAGGAAGAAATCAAAGGTTTTCAAGAAATTCAAAGAGTTTAAATCTCTTGTAGAAAACCAGATAGATAATAATATTAAAGTGTTGAGAACTGACAAAGGTGGTGAATTATGTGGAAATGAATTTGATTAGTTTTTCAAGTAGTGTGGCATAACACGCCAAACTACCACACCATATACCCCATAAAAAATGGAGTTGCAGAGACAATGAACAGAACGTTGATGGAAAAGGTAAGGAGCATGCTCAATGGTGTTGGGATTGCACAAGAATTAAGGGCGGAGGTAGTCAACACTGCAAAATATCTATTGAATATGTCTCCTTCATTGATGCTAGTTGACACGACTCCAGATGAGGTATGGTCGGGTAAGAATCCTTCAGTTTCACATCTCAAAGTATTTGTCTATGATGAATTTGTGCATGTTCCCAAGGAAAAGAGACAGGGATGATTTTAAGGATGGGAATTTATTTTAAAATGTAGAAACCTTGGCAAATATTACTAATCCTTCATATGCCAACTATAAATGTTTGGCGATATTTCTCTAAAAATATTCAAATTTCTAAGGATTTTATACATATTTTATAACATTTTGGTGATTTTTAAGGTAAAATAATTTTATCCTATAGAATTTGGGAGAATCATTTTTAAAATAGCGAATCTCGTTTTTGGAAAAACCATGGAAAATTAGCCCATGAGTGAAATTTAGCCCCTAAAATCATCCCTGGTTTAAAGAGGAGCAAGTTGGACAAGAAGTCAAATGTATTTTCATTGGATACAAAGAAGGAATGAAAGGATATAAGATCTAGGATCTTGCATCAAGGAAAACAATGTATATTTGGGATGTGGTCTTCAGAGAAATCGAAAGTAAGTCTGAGTGTAACACCCTATTTCCCCCAATTTTTAATTAATCATAAAATAAGAATTACCATGCTAAGGCATGAGGAAAATGTAAATGTATTATTGTTTGAGTTGTCAATAACTGACTGTGGAGGTGAATCCTTGAAAGTACCGGCCATGATATCACTAGAGGAGAGAAATCAGTTAATGAAGAAAGGACTGGTGGTTGAACAATCAACCACCCCCATGAATGGAAACATGGGTGTCATCCTGAAGTACCGCAGAGATATACAGACCTGAGATTCCTTCTAACAGAAGGAACAGGATAGGTCAGAAAAACCTTCCAAGGTAAGAGAGATACAGACAAGGGGCGGGGGAAGAAAGGAGGAGAGAAAACAAGCTCGTGAGGGAGAGGCGTAGAGATCTTCAAGGGATGATGATCAAAATGGTCGTGAGCTTGATGATAAGGAAGCATATGAAAAACCTCGTTGAGGCCAAAATAAAGAGGGAAACCTCTGAAAGTTCACAAAGAATAGAACTCGAGCAGAAGTTGAAACAATGAAATAACTCTTGAGAACTGTGAGAGATAACTGGTGATATCATGGCTTGGAACAGGGGTGGCCAGAGTGCTAATATTGAATTCCTCTAATCCTATGGTCGAGTGGAAGGACGAACACCCACAGTCAGTTAGTTGGCAGCAACCTGTAATAGATAAGTATTTTCCTACCCCGTGTAATTGAGATGTAACTGTGTATTGAAATTTGATATATTGTATCCCTCCTATTTTTGCTTGATTGCGCAATTAGGAAAGTAAGAAATTATATGCTTCAGACATGATCTGTACTCATAAATGCTTGCATCCTCTGGTGGCTTAAGCTAGAGCCACAAACTGTGAGTTTTTCGACCTTAGGCGTAGTTTCTTGTACGCAGTTCTACTCTCTTAATCGTTCTAAGTCCCTTGGAGGACAAAGTTTGTTAATCTCAGGAGAGGTAGTGCAAATATGCACTGGCTCTCTGTGAGACAAATAGAAACCTAGAACCCCTTAAGTCCTAGACTTGATGAAGGAGCAAAATAGTTGTGCCAAAGATCCCTTTAGGTGTTAAGTCCAGGAGAAAGAGCGTAACACTCTTAAATCCTTCACAACTGATGAAACTTGGGAGGGATAGTGAGAATTTCAAGTAACAAAATGGAATATTCCTTCGTTTGGAAGATGAACGGATGAGATCCTTTCAGTAGGGTCTGAGGTCTATCACGACTGTTAGATTTGAAGAAAGAGCATAAGCGTTAAACGCCTTGACTCCTACAGTATTTGCAGGTTCGATGGACGTCGATAGCCGTAAGCCATTGGATCAAGTGAAGTTGCAAGGAGGATAATGGTGGGATCCATTCCACTCCAAAATCCCAGGAAGAATGGGAGCTGTCAATCCAGAAGAGATCTGAATCATTGGTTCATTTCATAGAATCGAATATCGGGAGCTGAGAGGATAGAGGTACTTAGTTTCCAAAGTCACGACATGCAAAATCGCAATTCAATCTCAACCGTAGATCATGGGAGGATCTGGACCATCTAATTAGAATCGAAACATGAGAGAATGTGCATAGGAGAAGATCAGATATGGACCATTGGATCTGAGCGCATGGAATAATAGTCATTGGACCCATAGGAAGGTGCACGAGAGAAGTTCTGAAACGATTGGAACCGCCCATCGTTAGAGGACAGGTGGCAGTAGATCCGGGGTGTTTGTGAAACTGAATACTGGAAGATTTGCAAGGAGTAGAAGAGAAAACTAGCAAAAGGAGAGTTCATGAAAACATCGGGACCATCCATCGGAAGGGACGCATGGTTGTCAATTCGCATTTCATTGAATCTGTTAGTAACAATTGTGGTATCAGGATTTTAAAGGGTAAGAGGGCCGAGACCTTTCGAGTCTCGAAAGACCGATGGGATCCTAGCCATTGATCTTGGAAGGACACGCATCAGACATCAGAAGGAGAGTCGATATTTCAGTCCATCAGAGGATCGAAGTTTCTAGAGGCAAGGAAATCTTACATAAGTGAATCGAGATACGTGATTTTCCGACCGAATCAGAGCCATCCGTCAGCAGAGACATGTGGCGAGAGATCCCGAATAGTCGGGGATCGGGGAACTGAAAGTCCCACGGACATGGCAGCAGGAATTGCGATATCCCGATACGCGATTTCCCGACGGAGCTGAGAACCGTAGTGGGGGACAGGTGTCAGAGAATCAATCCTTGTAAAGAGATAGCACCAAGTGGCATCGACGCATCGACAATCGGAGGATTGCGAGTCTCAAGGACTTGTGTATCGAAGCATCGAAAGTGCCGAAACCCCGACAGAGATTTAGCTCTAGTCATATAAGAGGTGGTTGTATGGACCACAGCGTAGCCAGGAGGGCTAACCTATACACGCGCTCATCAGAGAATCGGTGATTGGGAGTTCAGAGGGTCAAGAAATCTTGACAACAAGGAACGTGAAACCCCAAAACCTGATACAGAGTCTGGAAAAGGTCACAGTGAAGTTCAGAAAGCCATGAGGAAAAAAGGAGAGACCTGTGGGCTGGGTCAGGTGTCCATCAGGGTTTCCACTCAGGGATCCAAAAAAGTTGCTTCGGTTCAGCAGAAAAGAGAAAGAAGGGTAGGTGAGGCCTCACGTCACCCATTTATTGTAGAAGATAGAGGTCCTGGCTAAAGTATTACTCAGGACGGTCCCTTGTACCAGTTTTCTTCAGGAAAATCGCTCCGAGTCTCCAACTCACCAGAAGAACCTGCACACGCCAATTCAATATTCAAGGGGCTCAGCTACCCCCTGGTGCGAGCCATGCTGAGTTAAAGAGGCATGTGACAGGGGAGCAGAGGGAAGATTTGACTAAGGCGGACTGACAGCCTACCCTGGTAGATAAGCTCCTCATTGTCAAGCATTGAATTCATGATATGATCGCACTTTCAGCGGGGGAGTCAGTTCCAAGTATATGTAGGTGTTTTCGCCATTTTGTAAACCATCGATGGTTGAGCAGAGCTTCCGGCTGTAAATTTTTAATGAAGCATTGTTGTTCTGGTTATATATAAGCTTTGGAGACTTCTTGCCTTATGGATGCCAGTTTCTTTCATATCTTTGTTTACACTGTGTTAGAGCAGCTCGGAATTGGAGGATCCAGTCGAGCTGTAGCTATTACAGGATGATGTTGTAATGGATCACTGTAATAGTTACTGAGCCTCTAATCGGTTTCTGTGATTTCTTTAACGTTGAACGACTTGGAATTGGAGGATCCAGTCAAGTCCCCTTTCAGTTTCTTGAAGCCCTGAACCAGGAGGATCCTACTTTCAGAGTTTTTCCCCTACAAACTGCTGCAAGCCTGATGCCCAGAGTTGTTTGTTCACTTTCTCCTAAGTCTTCCACTTGTTCAACTTTAAATCAACCCACTGGCTGAAGTTGGGATTCCAGACCTCCTTCGTTCTTTACGTACCAGACTCAGTCCCTAAGTTAGAATGATATTTCCTCGAGTCTTTACCCCCATTCTATCACCATTTAAAACAAATTGTGACATAAAATTGATGGGCGTTGGGCTCTGCTCCTGCAAGCAATCCAGGAGTGACTTCTGACGCTAACATTTTCTGGCGCTGTTGTCGGGGATGAAGTTGAATATTTTCCCTAGGTAGAACGACATTGAGCCTCTGATTCTGAAGGTGCATCAGACATCAGAGCCCTTAAATATTGTTGGTGTGCACCTGGTGACTCCACTGTGGCAACTCCATTGTTTCCACATCACTATTTCAGCTATGACTACTGTCAGCACGCCTGAAAGCTGACCCTAAGGAGCTTTCTCGAGAAGGTTTCAGTAGCTGCTTTCTCAGTCTAAGAAGCTTCCTGGGGTAACGACAACTTTAAGATCTGGCCTTTGATGGTGAACAAGGACCAGGCATATTCGAAGTTGCACATCTTTCACCTGGCGACTTCATGATTCAAGGATCGATTGGAGACTCCACTGGTTCGATATGGAGAAAATCCTTGCTCGCAGGTTTGCTCCTTTTAATTTCTCTGTTATTCCTGGTTTTCCTAATGTTGTCCCCTCTCTGGATGAATGGGGCGATTATTTTCCCATATTTGGAAAAGGTGAAGAGGACAATCCAGCTTAGCACCTCAGTGAGTTTCATGAACTCATGCATCAGTGGGAGATACATCATGAGGATGTATTACTGAAAATGTTCATGTTCTCGTTAGTGGGGGATGCACGTAAATGGTATCATTATTTACCCCCGGCTACCATTTCTTTGCTCAGTGATTTTCATGCAGCTTTCACCACCTATTGTCAGAGGCTATATCCCCCTGAATTAATTTGTCATAATTTTTGTGAGGGATACCACAACTCTATACAAGAGAAAGTTGTTTCTGATGAAAGTTGTGGGGAGGATATTGATGACCTGGATCAGAACTCAGTCCCTTCTCCTCCTCATCCATATGTATCTGAGGCAGGTTATGAAAGTGATAAAGTTCCCAGGGAGGAGGATGGCACCCTAAGTAAGCTGATAGAGTAGGTGAAATATCTCTCTGCCCAATTAGAAGGGTTGAAATATGAAGACTCTGCAGAGGATTTTCCAGTCCTTGAGGCAGACGCACTGAGCAACTCTTTCGAAGAGATTTTTGAAGATTTATTAGATGAGTTGTCATCTACCCCCGATGATCTTGCTGTCTCAGATCAAAGCAATAAAGAGGTAGTTGTGGAAGAGGATTGCTCTCTTTTCCTTCATGAGATTTCCCATGATGTGTTTACATTCGGGGTTGAAACGGAGGAGCGGGGGATAGTTCCATTTCTGCAAGTTGAAGAAGCTTTGTCTCCCCCCGACTTCGATGATTATCTGGAAGAGGAGCAGCAGATCCCGACATCACCTTTTTCTTGTCAGAGCAGCCAGACCACTTATGACAGTTACGAATCAGAGTCTGAGCTCGATATGTTGGGTTTCCAAGAGCAAGTCGCAGAACCTTATCCTTTGCTCGCTAAAGAAAATTATCACGAGGAAATCATCCACCTTGGTCTTTCAGGAGACGCCGAGAAGTATGAGGAAGGGAAAAATTTACCCGGGGGTCCTATTTACGATGGATATGGATCCAACCCTGGGAGAGACAAGAAGAGGAAAGAGAACCAGAGGAGCAGTCTGCCCTTTATTCAGAGCCAGTCAGCAAACAGATCCACCCCATGGTCCCTATTTATGATGAATACGAATCAGACCTGGGGGAGACCGAACCATAGGAGAAGAATATTTCTTGTCCAGAGCCAGTCAGTGAGCAGCCACTGCCCAAGAACAACGAGCCTACATCAGTTATGCACCACCAACCTGTGCTTATCATAGTTATTCAGCCACAGGTGAAAAACTATGTAGCAGAGAACGCTGCATGTCGCCAATTTTCTAGAATTGGCCACTCATTCTATGACCCTGTTAGCAAATACATGGAGTGGCATTTCCTTCATGCCTTGGAGCTGGCCACCTTCATCTTCATGGCAGCCCTCAAACATGAATCAAAGGATGTAGCCATTCTGAGCTCCTGGTTACATCGACTGTTATCCATCATTAACAGAAGGAAGGAGCTTCTATTCAGGAAGCTGCTTGGATGGCTATGGCGGAAGTTTGCTTTCACCTAGCCCCATGTAAAATATTTTATTAGAATTAGGAGTGTATATAAATAATCTCTTTCAAGCATGTATTTTCTCTTGTTTGCATTTTTATTTTTGCAGCCTAATAAAGACTCCATAGCCCAATGGAAAGGCGACTAGAACTGCAGAAGGAGTTCTTAGAGCATCGCAGGGACGACTCTATCCCCCATGGAGCCTAATGTTAGTAACAATTGTGGTATCGGGATTTTAAAGGGTAAGAGGGCCGAGACCTTTCGAGTCTCGAAAGACCGATGGGATCCTA
>ML781113.1:903244-917213 GCA_009831015.1 Picea engelmannii | reverse complement strand
TAGAGCATCGCAGGGACGACTCTATCCCCCATGGAGCCTAATGTTAGTAACAATTGTGGTATCGGGATTTTAAAGGGTAAGAGGGCCGAGACCTTTCGAGTCTCGAAAGACCGATGGGATCCTAGCCATTGATCTTGGCAGGAAACACGTCAGACATCAGAAGGAGATTCGGGATTTCAATCCATTGGAGGATCGGATTTTCTGGAGGCAGGGAACTCTTACATAAGTGAATCGCGATACGTGATTTCCCGACTGAATCAGAGCCATCCATCAGCAGATACACGTGGCGAGAGATCTCGCAGAGTTGGGGATCGGGGAACTGAAAGTCCCGCACACATGGCAGCAGGAATCGCAATATCCTGATACGCGATTTCCCGACGGAGCTAAGAACCGTAGTGGGGGACAGGTGTCGGAGAATCAATCCTTGTAAGGAGATAGCGCCAAGTGGCATCGGCGCATCGACAATCGTAGGATCGCGAGTCTCAAGGACTTGTGTATCGAAGCATCGAAAGTTTCGAAACCCCGACAGAGATTTAGCTCTAGTCATGTAAGAGGTGGTCATATGGACCAAAGCGTAGCCAGGAGGGATAACCTATACGTGCGCTCATCAAAGAATCGGTGATCGGGAGTTCAGAGGGTCAAGAACTCTTGACAAAAAGGAACGTGAAACCCTGAAACCCAATACAGATTCTGGAAAAGGTCACAGTGAAGTTCAGAAAGCCATGAGGAAAAAAGGAGAGACCTGTGGGCTGGGTCGGGTGTCCATCAGGGATTCCACTCAGGGATCCAAAAAAGTTGCTTCGGTTCAGCAGAAAGGAGAAAGAAGGGTAGGTGAGGCCTCACATCACCCATTTATTGCAGAAGATGGAGGTCCTGACTAAATTATTACTCAGGACGGTCCCTTGTACCGTTTTTCTTCAGGAAAATCGCTCCGAGTCTCCAACTCACCAGAAGAACCTGCACATGCCAATTCAATATTCAAGGGGCTCAGCTACCCCCTGGTGCGAGCCATGCTGAGTTAAAGAGGCATGTGACAGGGGAGCAGAGGGTAGATTTGACTCAGGCAGACTGACAGCCTACCCTGGTAGATAAGCTCCTCATTGTCAAGCATTGAATTCATGATATGATCGCACTTTCAGCGGGAGAGTCAGTTCCAAGTATATGTAGGCGTTTTCGCCATTTTGTAAACCATCAATGGTTGAGCAGAGCTCCCGACTGTAAAGTTTTAATGAAGCATTGTTGTTCTGGTTATGTATGAGATTTGGAGACTTCTTGCCTTATGGATGCCAATTTCTTTCATATCTTTGTTTACACTGTGTTAGAGCAGCTCAGAATTGGAGGATCCAGTCGAGCTGTAGCTATTACAGGATGATGTTGTAATGGATCACTGTAATAGTTACGGAGCCTCTAATCGGTTTCTGTGATTTATTTAACGCTGAACGACTTGGAATTAGAGGATCTAGTCAAGTCCCCTTTCAATTTCTTGAAGCCCTGAACCAGGAGGATCCTGCTTTCAGAGTTTTTTCCCTACAAACCGTTGCAAGCCTGATGCCCAGAGCTGTTTGTTCACTTTCTCCTAAGTCTTCCACTTGTTCAACTTTAAATCAACCCACTGGCTGAAGTTGGGATTCCAGACCTCCTTCGTTCTTTACGTACCAGACTCAATCCCTGAGTTAGAATTATATTTCCTCGAGTCTTTACCCCCATTCGATCACCATTTAAAACAAATTGTGACATAAAACTGATGTGCGTTGGGCTCTACTCCTGCAAGCAATCTAGGAGTGACTTCTGACGCTAACAGAATCATTGTGAAAGGAATTCAAAGGCTAGAGTTGGTGAAATTCGTGAAACGTGAAATCGTGAAAATACTCGGAGTCATTGGATCGATTTAGGTTGTGGGTTGTCGATCCAAAGCATCAGCATTTTGGCATTTCGAGAACCAAGAGTTCGAAGGACAGAACTATCCCAAAACCCTGAATCACAAAGTTACAAAGAGGAATGTGGACCATTGGATCATGGGATAGCGAGGACCATTGATCTAACATGGGATAATTTCAGCGTTTCAGCTACCGGGAGAACGGGGAATATTTGCATCATGATTTCTCGGTACACGAAATACCGACGTACTCAAAGGTAGGCCCCCAGGGGATTGTCTGAGGGTCACATGAGCAGAGATAAGGGAGGAGATAAGGACCATTAAACCCTTTCTGGGGTTTAGGGACTTTGAGGAGTTGGGTCTCTTGCAATGCAAAATCCTAACATCGTGAGACGCGATGTGCCTATTGTTTAGGCCTGTGGTCATAGGGTTGTGGTCACGTGAGCAAGGGAGCTCATGCTTATTTCTTGTCCATGTGCACTGAGTTGAATAGAAATACCTATGGATTGATTCAAGGTTCCAAAAGGGAATCGAAGAGCCAAAATGGCTCGAGAATAGGGACAATCCATTAACCAAGAGGTCAACAGGCCCCAATGAGTTGGAAGCTTGTGGGCTGCATGAGGAAAAAGAAAAATGTTATTATGCCTTGAGTGGGTGTGTTACAAATTGGTATCAGAGCATGGTTACAACACTTGGCTTGCTTGGGCTCATGCACGAGTCATATGAAAATTTTCTTGAAGTACTTTAAGGAAGCATATCATTCCTTTGGGAAATGATATTTGATCCTACAAGAGGGGGATTACGCTGAAGGACACTAATCTTTAAACTAAAATAGAAATGCAAATGGATGGAAAGGATCCGTAGCAGTAATGATTATTTCTTTGATGAAGGGTTAAATATAGTATAGGTGTATAACCCCTCATGAACAGAAGAATGATTCTGGTGACCATTCCCTGAAAAGGGAGAGCATGCACAGCTCTCGAGTTTCAAGTGGACTGAGAAACAAATTTTGTTTCTGGGTACAGGAATTGTTGCACAAGGTTTTTTCTAATCAAGTTGATAAATGGAGTTGTAGATTTATAAATTGATTGAGTGAGAAATCACAGCAACCTCCCTTGCTTGGTGGATAGGAAAACTAATCTGCCAGAGTTCTTGTGGGAGGAGGAGAATGGCCTCTATCCATGATTGTTCTAAACAGAAGGAAAAAATCTAGATATAATGGTCAAGATCGATCTTGATCTAAAGATAATCTAGATTTATGAACTAGGATACTTGGTAAGTAGTCCAAATGGTATTAGACATTATTGTTAAAGCTAAGATAAAATGGTTGACTAAATGTTGATCCTGAATGTGGTAAAGGGAGTGTTGGGGCACTTCTAGAATCCCAATGGGTCAGATTGACATCCAGTGGTGGATGGTAGCTATATAGATATAATTGGAAGCTAGTTTGGTTGACTATGTTACCTTGGGCATGGTTAGAATTGCCCATAATGTATTTATAAGTTGGGTAATGTTCCAAGGAGGTTGAGGCAAGAATGTTTTCTTGCCATCTGCTATAGTATAAAAAGGAAAGTGACCTTGGTTGGTTATTTCCTTGAGAAAAGGCAACATTAGTATGAATTATAACTATGAGATTAGTCATGTAAACGGCTGTAATCTCTAACTAAAATAACACTAATGATAAAAATAAGCTAGTATGATGAATACTTAGTTAGGTGTGTATGATTGAGTGCATGGATTTAATGCATTATGAAGCTTCTCGATATGAACCCTGATATTAATACCGGTTAGATACGAATGATATCAAACGTGCGAGTGATGCACATGTATGATGTAAGAATATAAGTACACTAAAGTCCCAATATGGTTTCCCTGATGAGTGAAATATAAAGCAAGTATTGCTCTTTTCCAGATTAAATGAATGATATGGATGCATAGATGACTCCATTCTGGGGGGTCATGAAATTTTTGTTCCAAATAATAGCCTGAGGGGAATGTATTCCATTTCCTCAGGAAATACTAATATAATTAGATGAAAGAGTAAACGAGCAAGGATTTTTTGTTGTCATGATAAGAGGCAAATGTTTATGCCTTTGAGGATCACATGAGAATGATTGTCATGAGTTGACTGATTTTAAGATAGATATGTATGTAGGCTATGAAATATACCTATGGAAACTACACACAGGCTTACGATTATGAGTATAGATAAGTACATCGTGGATGTACGTTAGCAAAATCCTAGAACATGTGTGGATGCATAATCTGGAATGAATGTCATAAATGTATGTCTATGTCCCTTAAATAATGCTTATTAACAAGATGAAGCTAATTCAAGCTTGAGGCCATCACAGATAGTGATGGATGTGCAATAAGTAAGTTGCATGCTAAAGGAGTTCCATGCGAATAAACTATGTAAGGACTCTGTCAAAAGAACAGAGTCACAACCCTGATGACTGCTGAGGTTGGGGCAATGGAATGCAAATCTTGCCTATATAAGAATCCCGGATTACATTCTGAAAATAAAATGTGTAGGTGGAAGACTAAAAAATGAGTATTGACCACTCTAATAACCGAATGGTAAGGTGCAGGATGCATAGGTTCACGATTCATTATGGGAAAAATATTTTTTTATTTAAACATGATGAGGTATCCTAAGAGTTAGGATGATGCCTAACCAAGGATGCTTAGGAAAAGAGTAGAAATATCACAATAAAAATTAGATTGCATAAGTAAAGGAGGAACACGTTCCTCACCCTAAGAACCCTAAATTATTTAACAAAGTCGTAGGATTAAAAGAGAAGTTGTGGAAACCGATATAGTTGGTAAAAGGAAAGTAAACTCCCTGAGTGTGATTATATGAATAAATGAGTACTTTTAACTAATTAGGCTTGGTTGAAGCCATGATTAAGAAAAGGCAGTGAGGCCTTAGAGATAACTCAACTGGGATGAAAAGTCCCTGACAACGTAGAAAGAGTTGGAAGAAGGGGAGAGTCCTCAATTCTCCCTTGCTGAGTATTATGTTTTCTCTTGGAGGAGAAAACTGATTTACTAATAAAACTGAATGTTTTTACACCATAGTGATAAGGATTGTATTGTTGAAGATACAATTGAAATCTATTTATGTTTCACTTGTGGAAACATTTGAGGATAATGTGATTAAGTGTATGAAGATATGCTAGGACATTTTGAAGATGTTTTAGGAATTTGAATGTTATGATACATGCATTTTGTTTAATATTACAACTAATGTAATTGTGACTATGACGATGCATGCTATGTATAGAAAGGAATTGGAGATATTGAGGAAGACAGTTGCCAATGATGGGCAACCTCAAGTAGAGGATGACTAAGAGGAAGCTACGGCTGAAAGACTATTGACAGGACTATGAAAATCCCACTAAAGAATGACTGATAAGGTAAAGATCAGAAAGAGAGTGTTGTTAGGACCCAGAAATGTCCCTTTTTCATCACAGCTTTTGCCTATTCAAACTTATCATCTCTAAGCTAATGCGTGCTAAGACCTTTCTTCCCAAGGTATGAATCATTTATCTTGCTTTTATATTTTCATTTACTTAGAATGTTTGATTGGTAACGTTCACATGTTTTACCTATAAAATGATTCAACTAATGAATGAAATGAATAGAACAACCAAGTCTTAAAGAATGGTTGTTGTTGTTACACTAGTTGTTATAGCTATGCGTCAATCTTGGAAGTTGTTACAGTTATGCGCCAATCCTGGAAGCTATTACATGATTGTTGCAATAGGTGCCACAAATTCTATTGTTACACGACTGCTGCAACAAATGCCAATGATTCTACTGTTATACGACTGCTACAACAAATTCCATCGATCCTGAAAGATGCTACACCTACTATTACATGTTTAAAATTACAAGATTAGTTCTAGATCTTGTATTAATGATATCATATGAACAACTTGAGAATCGGGGATTCTCAAGGCTATTCTGATTTTGTTTTTAAATGAATGAATCTAACTTTAAATAGAAGATCTTTTGTAATCAGAGGGACAAATTCCGACTGTGAGAAACTGAAGTGAAGTAAAGTTTATTGTACACAATATTTTGGCAAATCAATAGAAGAGTGAATTGAATTTCTTTAGTAGATTGTAGCCTATTTCTTTGAGAGGATTCAGTGAGAAGGAAAGGGCCCACCTTCCTCACACATTCCCCTCTGTTTTGAATTCCAGAATAGTGTTTCAATGTGAATGGTTTATCTATTAAACAATTCTAGAATACAGTTGTTGTTACAGTCTAGTTCTTTCCTGTTAGATGCGCATAAATCTGTCTCATGAGAATTAAAAGTCAATTGTTGAACATTGTTGGAGAACTGCTTTCCCTTTTTCTGCATTAGATTAAAATCTTATTTTCAAGTAAAAGAAAATAAAAGTGTGGATTACTTTCTTGCAATAAGTAGATTTCCTTCTGCAATTAGTAGAGAACTTCTTCCTACAAAAGTAAAATAGAAAGTTAGATTAGAGTATGTAATCCAGAATTCTTATACATTCATCGGTTTAGATTTCAAATTGTGATTTCAATTCTGTAGAACTCTAGCTGTGTCAGGATAATTGCGTTAGTAATATTTTTTGTTTATTTTTCCCTACTACAATTAGATTAGTGTTGCTTCCATAATCTAGCATAGATTGTGCACAATTATCCTGAAATAATAGACTTCCATGGGTTGACAATTTATATTGAACACCTTAACTCTCTATTCATTTAGACAATTAAAGTGCCCAACATTTTCGTGCCATTGTTGGGGAAGATAATTATAGATTTTTGTAAGCACATTGGTTTGTTTGTTTTTTGTTTTTTTTTTTTGTTTTTTTTATTTGAAGGAATGATTAGTCTACATGAATTGAGGAATGGAGGAAGAAATCCTACAATAGGAAGGCAAACATTTGTTGATGAAATAATAGCCAAGGTCGATTCTTCTTCAGGATCTATTTTTCACCCTACAAATCCTCCAAGAAGATGTAATCTTCAATCATCAGAACTACCCCTTCTTGAAACATCATTTTCATCAAAGGCTGGAGCTAAAGCTGAAGTCGAAGTTGAATATTTGTCACCAACAAATCAGCAAGCAACACTGGAGAAAATTGAAGATCAAGGAAGTATAGTTTGAAACAAGGAAAATCTAGAAGAAGTGGTTTATCAAATCAACAGTTGGATAGTCACTAAAGAAGAGTGGGATGCTTTTCATATTGAGTGGAGAGAAAGAGAACATATGGAAAATCAAGGGGATAATGAAGAGGAGTTCCTCCAAGAGAACCCACAAAACAACGAAGATCAAGTAAACAATGAAAATACTATCTCTACCCTGGTTTTTCCTATTTCTGATGTTCCCACACGAGGGATGGATCTTATGAAAAACATACCTCTCTCATCTTTGCCGAATTTTCATGGATTGTCTACTGAGGATCCGGATGAGTTTCTATTTGAATTTGACATTTTGTGTATAAGCTATGACTACACTTCCACTGCACAAAATATTAAACTATTTCCAGCTACATTGAAGGGTAATGCGTTAAGATGGTTTATGAGCTTAGGAGAAGAGAACATTTCAACATGGGTACAGATGAGGCAGATTTTCCTGAACAAGTACCAAGACTACGGTTGAACAAGAGAATGAAGGGAGGAATTGTTCAAAATGTCTCAGAAGGAGGATGAGACCCTTCAAGATTTTGTGGAACGACTCCAGTATAATCTACAAAGGTTTGGACATCCAGATGTAAGTAAAGACATTTTAAAAACTATTTTTCTAAAAGGAGTTAGAGAAGATTGTTTATATATACTGAATATGCTTGGAAAAGGAGATATATCTAAAGAATCCTATGAGGACATTGTAGACCTCTGTAAAATATGTTCTCTAGGATCTACAAAGAATAGGTCAGCTACCAAGGATACCACTTTTTCAAGGGTACAGAAATCAGCCAATGGAGGAGAAACAAGAGCAGAAATAGGTAATCTATTAGAAAATTTCAAAACAGAGATGATTAACTCTTTTGATTCACAAATTGACACCTTGTAGATCAAGCAGAAACAAGCAAAATTAGAGCAAGCATTGTGCATTTTTTGTCTGAAATGCAAAAAGAAACATCCACCAAGGGAGTTCCCACTGAACAGTGTCCAGGTATGTCTTATTTGTGAATTAGATCATGCTACTGACCAATGTCCCTATCAAGAGTAAAAGCATCAATGAAAGAAACTAATGAGGAAGTAGAGG
The DNA here is from genome assembly GCA_009831015.1 of Picea engelmannii. Lineage (NCBI taxonomy): Eukaryota > Viridiplantae > Streptophyta > Pinopsida > Pinales > Pinaceae > Picea > Picea engelmannii. The sequence continues at coordinate 909,090 of ML781113.1, read as the reverse complement.
CTTTCTATATAATTACACAAAGGAGACAATGGTAGCCAAGAGGTCAAGGTATGAACTCTCAATTCTCTCCTGCAGCACTTAATTATTGGAACAATCGGCCACTATATGGCCAGACGAATGCTTCCCCTCCACATCAGATGTCAACTCCTTATCAAGATCCCAATGCATGGTTACCTATGCCCCATCAGCAGAATCATCATGGACAATGGAATCCGTACTGGAGAGGCCCTCAACAACAGCTCAGTTATCAGAACCATCACCAATTGAACCCCTATTAACAATAGTTCCAATCCCAGTACCAGCAGCAACAACTGTAGCTACCCCCAAATGCCCCACTGAACAATCCTCCTTTATGACCTCAGATGCCTGTGCAACCTAACCCAAACCCAAATAATAAATCCATTCAGAATATAGATATACACAATGTGTCAACCTTGTCTATTACTCCCATGCCTTGTGATGAAATCAAATTAAGATCAAGGAGAATAGTCGAGACAATAATTGAAGATGCTCCATCTTCAAAGTCAGACAAGGAATCAGGGGAAAGACCATATTCTGATATAGAATTAATTTTCCAACCTATAATAGAGTCAGCAGACCCACCATTCCCTAAGAGCCTGACAATTACCAAACCTGTGGAATTACCATCTTTCAATCTCTTAGGAGAATTGCAAAATCTACACATTAATATTGCACTATTGCAATCCATCAAAGATGTCCCTATTTATGCCAATATTGTAAGAGATCTCTATATAAAAATACCTGGATGAAAACCCAGGGATCCCCTCATAGTGCATGTAGTGGGGGATTTGTCTAAACTGATGTTAGACAAATCCCCACCTCTTAAATATGGCGACCTAGGAGACCAATGGTTTAACAGATAAAACACATCTTTCAGATGCTCAGAAGGCTTTCCTCATTGACAATGAGTAAATTTGGAAAAAAGGTCGAGGTGTGGATGTCAATTCCTTACCAGAGCCCTAGGGGAAAGTTGCAGATTTCATCAAAAGGTACATTACCTATGAAGGCAGGTACCAAGTTATTTATTTTTTCGATTTCATCTTATTATCACATCTGGGACATCAAAAATTCATAAACATTCCTTATTATCTCCTCCATTCATTGAATAACATGGCTAATTTTGTAAAAAAATCCTAAAACCCCAAGAACTACCTTTCTAATCACAGACTCATCGGACTATTAATTCGCAAAGGTATGGGCATTTCCAATAACCCATTACCTGTTGTAGCAGACCAGCCACCTTATATACCTACATATATGATTGGACCTCTTCCTGAGTCTCTTCCCTCAGCTGAAACAATAGTCCAAACCCCTACTATTGTTTCTCGTAAGACGACCTAGAGAAGTAAACACACAACCTGCGGCCATCCTAGAACCAACTAGACAAGCCTTGATGGAGGTGAATTGACACAGCCTGTAGCTGTGATTTCTCAAAATGAGGAACAACCAACTATTACACTAAGCCATGCATCCCATCCCTTGGCCACAACAGATGTTATTGAAAAATTACCCCCTGCTCCTAAACAGAGAACCCATGTTCCTGTATCTGCATCACCTAGAAAGAACACAAGGTCAAAACGGTCCACTGCAACAACAAGTCTGACTACCCCTTTTGTTGTTGCACCAGCAGAGCCACCTATTACTACAACAATTGTTCCAAGCCCTACTATCACTGCCGGTATATTATCTCAAGAAAGAAAAAGTCCATTCAAGGGAAAATGTCAGAAAGACCTGGACCCAATTATATCAGCAGCAACTCAAAACCCTTCTACTATTGTGACAAAGAACTCTACAGAGATACGTATACCAGGTTTTCCTTTGTTCCTAGAACTGCAAGCAACTATTCTCTCAATTCATACTAAATGTACCCCAATCGCAGCAAAATCATCGGCTTCGCCTAATGATTATGTGCATCATACGTCAAGTAACGATGTCTAGATCATAGCAGACCTAGGAATACCTGAATTTCCTACTTGTGTGGCTGAGGAAGAACAACGTGTTCCTCCTCCAGCAATGAAGAAGAAAGCCTCTTCTTTTGTTTCTATTTTACCTAGGAGAAAAACCAGGACTACCATCTTTGCGGAAGCAACAATTGGATGGCAAGCTATGGAATAGGCTATTCCTATTCTTCGTCCATTATTCTCTATGATTGATGAAGAGACTGTCACACAAGAACCAGTCTCTTCCATTGAACTAACAGTGCCAATAGAGACACCTGCAAACAATGGGACTGGTATACAAGGACAAGTCAGACAGGATGAAGCTGTTACACAAGAACCGGTTGTCCAAGACAATATTGTTCCACGGGAAGCAGTCATGACAGACCCAGTTGTTACACAACAAACAATTGTTCCACCAGAAACAACTATTGACAGTATAATTGCTCCACAAGAACCAGTTACAAATAATGGTGAGGATGTACCACTTGCCCAACTGTTTGCCCAAATTGAGAAAAAGATAAGGCATACAGAAAACTCCAAAATAATTGTGCTCATAACAGAGAATGAAAGCCTCAAAGAAGAGTTAAATACCCTGAAACAAGAATTGGAGACTACTCGACAGAAGAATCCATAAGGGATTACTTTGGACATCCTAGCACTGACAAAAGTTGTTATGGACAGAAATAAAGAACTCATGTGCTTTGAGTGTGGAAACATATACTTTGAGTCATGTTATAAGGTAGTAAAAGTGTCAGTTGTTGGAGGTCCAGGAACTCTCTCAGTCAAGACTGAACATGCACTTACTTCTACACATAGAACAACACAACCGAGGAGATCTCAATGTCATAAGGCAGTTGTTGGTTTACAAGTAGCTTTCAAAAAAGAACCTTTGTTTCCCTCACGAGTTGTTAGTCAAGCAACTCAAACTGATTATGTTCTTCAAGACAAAGCAACGCAGACAGATTTTTGACACCACGGATTTTCTTTCTAGCATGGCATTTTTCCATATAGGCACTTATCAAATTATCTTAGTAGTTTTGCACTGGAGGAACCAGTTCCCTAATTCAGCTACAAAGTAAGGTTTGAATGTGTTTTGCATGAGGACATGCAATGTCTTCATTTGGGGGGCATGTTAGGACCCAGAAATGTCCCTTTTTCATCACATCTTTTTCCTATTCAAACTTATCATCTCTAAGCTAATGCCTACTATAATGCATGCTAAGACTGCTTTTTCCCAAGGTATGAATCATTTATATTGCTTTTATATTTTCATTTACTTAGCATGTTTGATTGGTAATCTTCACATGTTTTACCTATAAAATGATTCAACTAATGATCAAAATGAATAGAACAAACAAGTCTTAAAGAATGGTTGTTGTTGTTACACCAGTTGTTATAGCTATGCGCCAATATTGGAAGTTGTTACAGTTATGCACCAATCCTGGAAGTCGTTACATGACTATTGCAACAGGTGCCACCAATTCTGTTGTTACATGACTGCTACAACAAATGCCACTGATTCTGTTGTTATACGACTGTTGCAACAAATGCCACCGATCCTGAAAGATGCTACACCTACTGTTACATCTTTCAACTTACAAGATTAGTTCTAGATCTTGTATTAATGATATCATACGAACAGCTTGAGAATCGAGGATTCTCAAGGTTTTTTTTATTTTGTTTTTAATTGAATGAGTCTGACTTTAAATAGCAAAGATTTTGTAATTAGAGGGACGGATTCTGACTGTGAGAAACTGAAGTGAAGTAAAGTTTATTGTACACAATATTTTGGCAAATCAATAGAAGAGTGGATTGAATTTCTTTAGTAGACTATAGCCTATTTATTTGAGAGGATTCAGTGAGAAGGAAAGGGCCCACCTTCCTCATAGATTCCCCTCTGTTTTGAATACCATAATAGTGTTTTAATATGAATGGTTTATCTATTAAACAATTATAGAATATAGTTGTTGTTACAGTGTAGTTATTTCCTATTAGATGCGCATAAATCTGTCTCATGAAATTTAAAAGTCAATTGTTGAACATTGTTGGAGAACTGCTTTCCCTTTTTTTGCATTAGATTAAAATCTTTTTTTCAAGTAAAAGAAAATAAAAGTGTGGATTAATTTCTTTCAATAAGTAGATTTCCTTCTGCAACTAGTAGAGAACTTCTTCCTGCAAAAGTAAAATAGAAAGTTAGATTAGAGTAGGTAATCCAGAATTCTTATACATTCATTGGTTTAGATTTCAAATTGTGATTTCAATTTTGTAGAACTCCAACTGTGTCAGCATAATTGTGTTAGTAATATTTTTTGTTTATTTTTCCCTACTACAATTAGATTAGTGTTGCTTCCATAATCTAGCATAGACTGTGCACAATTATCTAGAAATAACAGACTTCCCTGGGTTGACAATTTATATTGAACACCTTAGCTCTTTATTCATTTAGAAAATTAAAGTGCCCAACAAGTGCTAGTAGCCAAGAACAAGTATAAAAATTTCCATACTTATGTGGCTCAAGATATGAAAAGATTTGGGTGAGACTTCCTTCTGAAATATCTTATTGTCTCATGTTATGCATGAAATTTGAGAGGGCAGTTGTATGTCATGGATAACCAAGTAGGGTATGATTAGGGAAGAATAACCTGAGTGATGGAGGTATGAACCCCTAGTAGTAAATACTGATTGTCAATCCTCGGAAGAATTCATGAACTGATATGTCATGAACACATGGACCAATCCAAGAATGATTGGAAACAAAATGTTCTCATAGATAGCATGTTACATGGGGTTGCTTCAAGGAAATACATGTTTCCATGAATCACATACAATGGAAAGTTTCAGTGAGGAAGGAGAACCTTCCAAGGTTTTACTTACATTATGAAAATGTTGAAGGAAAACAAAATTTGGGTGGCCATGAGCAGTAGCACACTGGTTATTAATGGAGGAAGAATGCTTAAGGGCATTCATGTGAAACCTTTGAGTTTCATGTATATTGATCTGGGATTGTGATCAGCCTATAGCAGGAAGCATGGTCCTATCATAAGAGTGAATGAAAATGAATAATCCATGTGCTGAAGAGGTTGGTTAAATTCCAACACACCATGGCCAAGAACTTGTCATAAAGTGTGACAAACTTGAAATCAATGCAAGGGTGCATTGGGTATGAATGTGGTCATGAATGTTTGTGTATTCATTAAAATAAATTGTGAACTATTGAATTGGAATCATGCACCCAATGGGTATGTAAATGAAAAACAGTGAGCCTGGATAGTAAAACAACCATGTGGATACAAATCCACAAACTGCACAAATAAGTATTCTGCTAGTCTATGAAATTTTCCTCTTGAACTTTGAACAACAATAAGATGTTTTCACATAAAATTGTGACTAACGTGCTTGTTGTCCAACAATTATTAAAGGCAGGTGACAAAGACTAAGAGCCTAACGAAGGACCTGACCGAGGATGAAGGTCAAGACTTCTGAAGTGGCTAAATGAGAAAGGAATGACAAGTGTTTTTGAGAAAGAACACTGAGGACGATGTTCCTTTAAGGGGGAGGGAATTGTAACACCCTGTTTCCCCCAATTTGTAATTAATCATAAAATAGGAATTACCATGCTAAGGCATGAGGACAATGTAAATGTATGATTGTTTGAGTTGTCAATCACTGACTGTGGAGGTGAAGCCTTGAAAGTACTGGCCATGATATCACTGGAGGAGAGAAATTAGTTACTGAAGAAAGGACTAATGGTTGAACAATAAACCACCCCCATTAATGGAAACATGGGTTGTCAGCCTGAAGTACCGTAGAGACCTACAGACCTGAGCTTCCTTTTGACAAAATGAACATGATAGGTCGGAATAACCTTCCAAGGTAAGAGAGATA
>ML781113.1:888574-903229 GCA_009831015.1 Picea engelmannii | reverse complement strand
GCGAAGAGCTCTCCAAGGGATGATGATCAGAATGGACATGATCTTGATGCTGAGGAAGTATTTAACAAACCTTACCGAGGCCATAATAGAGAGGGAAACCTATGAAAGTTCACAGAGAACAAAACCCGAGCAGAAGTTGAAACAGTGAAAGAACTCTTGAGAACTACGAGAGCTCCCTAGTGATATCATGGATTGGCACGGGGGTGGCCAAAGTGCTAATATTGAATGCCTCTAAGCCTATGGTTGGGTAGAAGGATGAACACCCACAGTTAGTTAGTTGGCAGCAACCTATAATAGATAAGTATTTTCCTACCTCGTGTAGCTGAGTTGTAACTGTGTATTGAAATTTAATATACTGTATCCCTCCTATTTCTGCTTGATTGCGTGATTAGGAAAGTAAGAAATTATATGGTTCAGACATGATCTGAACTCATAAATTCTTGTGTCTTGTGGTGGATTAAGCTAGAGCCATGAACTGTGAGTTCGTCGACCTTAGGCGTAGTTTCATGTACGCAGGTATACTCTCTTAATGGTTTTGAGTCCCTTGGAGGACGAAGTTTGTTAAGCTCAGGAGAGGTAGTGCAGATATGCGTAGGCTCTTTGCGAGGCAAACAGAAACCTAAAACCCCTTAATTCCTAGACTTGATGAAGGAGAACAATAGTTGTGCATAAGATCCCTTTAGGTGTTAAGTCCAGGAGAAAGAGCATAACACTCTTAAATCCTTCACAACTAACGAAGCTCAAGAGGGATAGCGAGAAGTTCAAGTAATGAAAGGGAGTATTACTTCATTTGGAATATGAACAGACGAGATCCTTTCGGGAGGATCTAAGGTCTGTCACGACTGTTAGATTTGAAGAAGGAGCGTAAGCGTTAAATGCCTTGACTCCTTCAGTCTTCGAGGGTTCGAAGAACGTCGATAGCCACAAGTCGTTGGATCAAGCGAAGTTGTAAGGAGGATAATGGTGGGATCCATTCTACTCCCAAAGCCCAAGAAGAATGGGAGTCGTCAATCCAGAAGAGATCTGAACCATTGGTTCATTTCATAGAATCGGATATCGAGAGTTGAGAGGACAGAGGTGCTTAGTTTCCAAAGTCGTGACCTATGAAATCACGATTTGATTGCAACCATAGATCGTGAGAGGATATGGACCATCTGATCAGAGTCAAGACAGGTGAGAATGTGCATAGGAGGAGATCAGATCTAGACCATTAGATCTGAGTGCATGGACTAACAACCATTGGACCCGAAGGAAGGTGCATAAGAGAAGTTCTGAAATGATCAGAACTGTTCATCATCAGAGGAAAGGTGGCAGCAGATTCAAGGTGTTCATGAAACCGAATACTAGAAGATTTGAGAGGAGCAAAAGAGAAAAATAGTGAAAGGAGAGTTCGTGAAATCATCGGGACCATCCATCGGAAGGGATGCATGGTAGCCGATCAACATTTCACTGACTCACTGTGAAAGGAAGTCAAAGGCTGGAGTTGGTGAAATTTATGAAACGTGAAATCATGAAAAGACTCTGAATTGTTGGATTGAATCAAGTTGTGGGTCATCAATCCAAAGCATTGGCATTTCGTCATTTTGGGAACCGAGAGTTTGAAGGAGAGAACTATCCCAAAACCCCGAATCATGAAGTTCCAAAGAGGAATGTGGACCATTGGATCGCGAGATAGTGAGGATCGTTGATCTAACACAGGATAATTTCGACATTTCGACTACTGGGAGAACGAGGAAGAGTTGCATCATGGATTCCCGGTACACGAAATACCAACACGCTCGAAGGTAGGCCCCAAGGGGATTGGCTAAGGGTCATATGAGCAGAGATAAGGGAGGAGATAAATACTATTAAGCCCTTTTCGAGGTTTAGGGACTTTGAGGATTCGGGTCTCTTGCAATGCAAAATCCCAACATCATGAGACGTGACATGCCTATTGTTTAGGCCTGTGGTCACAGGGTTGTGGTCACATGAGGAAGGGAGCTCACGCTTAATGCTTGTCCGCACAGACTGAGTTCAATAGAAAGACCTGTGAATTGATTCAAGGTTCTACAAGGGAATCAAAGATCCAAAATGGATCTAGAATGGGGACGATCCATTGACCGGGAGGTCAGCAAGCCCCATTGAGTTGGAAGCTTGTGGGTTGCATGAGGAAAAAGTGAAATTTTGTTATGCCCCAATGTGGGTGTGTTACACCGAGCCTAAGGAAATTGTTTAGACCAAGAATAATACTGAGATGGTGTGGTTTGAACTGAGGAATGAAGAAGATGATTCAGATGATTTGACTGAATCATAGGAAGAGTTGGAACAACCGACCCCAGCTTTAAGGAGGTCAGAAAGAGTAAGAAAAATAGTTGAAAGGTATAGTACACCCGACTTTCGTTCTGCATCCATACTAAATTCCACTGACAATGAGCCCATGTTGGTCGAGGAGGTAGTCGACTCAACATAGGGAAAAATATTGAAGGATACCATGGTCGAAGAGATGGAATCCTTGCACAAGAATGATACATGGGACTTAGTCAAGTTTCCTAATGGAAGAAATTTTGTCTGTAGTAAATAGATATTCAATAAGAATATGAATGCAACAGGTCAAGTCAAGAAATTCAAAGCTCGACTAGTAATGAAAGGATATTCCCAAATCGAAGGAGTCCACTTCAGTGAGATTTTTTCTCTTATTGCAAAATTAACTTCCATTAAAGTACTAATGTCTCTAGTTGTAGCATTTGATCTAGAAATAGAACATATGGATGTGAAGACATCATTCCTACATGGGTACCTAGAAGGAGAAATATACATTAAAAATCCTGAGGGATTTGTAGTAAATGGAAATAAATATTTGGTGTGAAAATTGAAGAGATCCCTTTCTGGTCTAAAGAAATCACCAAGTGTGTGGTACCAAAATTTCAACACATACATCCTTATTTTGGGATTTGTGAGAAGCAAAGTTGATCACTGCATACCTTCTAAAGAAGAAGGTGGGTGTTTCATATATATATCTTTGTATGTCGACGACACGTTGCTTATTGGAAACATCATGGATACAATAAATGAGGTGAAGAAGCAACTATCCTCCAAGTTCGACATGAAATATCTCGGTGTAGCTAAATTCATTCCAGGAATGGAGATTAAGAAGGATCGAGTAACTAGAAATATCTAGTTGAACCATATGAATCATATTGAAATAGTTTTGAAATGTTTCAACATGCAAGATTGCAAACCTGTGAAGGTGTCAATTCTTATGGGAGCAAGGCTAACTACTGAACAATGTCCAAAGACACAAGAAGAAATAGAGGACATGGAACATGTTCCCCATGAAAATGTTGTTGGTATTCTAATGTATGTGATGGTACGTAATCGACCAGACATTTCCCATGCAGTGGGAGTGTTGAGAAGATACATGTCAACACCCAAGAAGGAGCATTGGATAGTTGTCAAACGAGTATTCAGGTATTTGTGTGGCACAAAATATTATTTTATATGCTACCAAGGAAAACCTAGAGGTGACAGTAAATTAAATGTACATGACTTTGTCAACTCCGACTAGGTTGGAGATATGGATTGACGGAGGTCAACCAGTTGATATGTCTTCAAGATGTTCGGTGGATATGTATTCAATATGTTTGGTGGAGAAATCAGTTGGATGAGTAAGTGACATGAAGTCGTATCCTTTTCAACAAAAGAAGATGAATACATGGTAGCAACTCATGGAAGCAAAGAAGTTGTATGGTTGCAAAGGTTGTGTTCAAGAATCAAGTTTGAGGAGAGAGCTATGAAGATAAGCTGTGACAGTCAAAGTGCAATACTTATGGAAAAGAACCCAACTTATAATTTGAAGACTAAGCACACTGATGTACGATGCAATTTTGTGAGAAACATGGTGGAACGCAACAAGGTGTTGTTGGAGAAAGTAGACATGTTGGAAAACATAGCAGACTCGTTGACCAATGTTTTGAGTGCTATGAAGTTTTATTGGTGTAGAGAGGAAATGGGAATTATTTTCCTAGGTCTGTGAATGAAAGTTCAAAGGTCTCCTGGTTTCAGTTAAGAAGAAAACAAGTGGGAGACTTTTGGGTTGTTATATTTTTTGCAGTGAAAGTTGAGGCGGATTGACTGACAGTCGAATTTGAAGGTTGAGGTGGTTCAACCAGGTAAATTCAAAGTCAAAGGTTGAGGTGGTTAGACATGGTAAATACATTGAAAACAAGTCGAAGATATCAACATCGGGCATGTGGCAACTGACTAAAGACTGAATGAATGCCAAATGATATTCGACAAGTAATCTGACATGGTAGTCGATTGTAACAGAATCCCTAGATTCGTAGGTTTTTTAGCTAATGATCTGTGTGGATCTGTAATTTTTTTTGGGTGCCTGTTCTTTAGGTTTTTTCTTACTGTAAATCCTATAAAGAAGGTGTGTTTTAATGCTATAAAAGATAATATTTAGAGAATTTGTTTTACAAGTTGTTGGTCATGTAGATGTAAGCCGAATTGGCTAAAGGGTTGGTTTTGCAAAATCAAGAGGGTATGATTTCAATTGTGTCTGATGTGTAGACCAAGGTTAGACATGTAACCTTTTATTATGAATGAATAAGACAACAAGGAGTAGAACACTCAAGGAATGTTGGTTTTCCTGGTTCAGGTTTCCAGGGTAAAATCTATGTGTACTGTGTGTTTGTTGTGTCATTTACTTTCTTGATAAAATATTTCTTCCTCTCTTCTACTAGGTTTAGCATGGAAGTGTGTCTCCTTTCCTAACATTTTATATATAAAAGGAAATTATTTGGACGATCATTTAGAGTATGCCACGCATACCACCATAGGTGGTCTAAGCATACAAACTAGTTGCGCGATTTAAGGCACGAAACCATCACATGTATGTGCAAGAAAAAAAGGACCCAAATCAAGAATGACTACCCACACTATATAGGTTAACTGAGGAAGATATGGGACACATTATGGAATATTGTGTTGACGATTGGAATATCCCAAAATCAAATACAAAGCATTCGGAGAAATAAAACCCGGAAGTAAAAGATGTAGATAATGATGAAGAAGAAGGATAAGAATAGGAAAAAGGAAATGGCACAAGTAGAAAAACCAAAAAGATAGACCCGCACATGGGAGAGAAGAGAAAAGACATAGACACATGGAAAGCAGCCACACATCGAAAGAAAAGAAAATTTGTAATGGAACCAGACGTTCAATCCCTCATAGAATATGACTTGGATGAGATTGCGTACCAAGTTAAGGAAGTAAAAAATGAATCTTTTGAGTGCACGACAAAACAACAAGAATAAATGAATTTGAATATGCAAGAACAAATTGATGTGTTGTGACAATTTTTGGAGACCATGAAATTTGCAACAGTACAAACAGGACAATAAGTGCAAGCAGATAATATAACATAGACAGCTGAGTTGAAAAAGATGACATTTATCATATCAAGAGAAAGACATGTAATGAATATAGAAACGAGAGCCTTAGAGTTCCCCGCGACAGAATTAAAAGAGCAAGCCAAGGCACTAAGTCATATTGACTTATCTCATTTGTCAGTCAAAGTCTTATACAGATTACAGATGAGTGTCTAGATGTTTGTTCTACCAATAGAATAAGGGAGGGACAATCAAGACGCTAAGTCTCCTACAACCATTAGTTATACCGATTGAATGGTGGGAAGACGTTTCAATGGATTTTATTATAGGTTTACCCGAATCCAAAGGAAATGATGTCATCATGATACTAGTGGATCAACTAACAATGTATGCCCATTTTTTCTATCTTTCTCATCATTTTAAAGCAATTGTAGTAGTCATAGAATTCATGGAAACAATTCAAAAGCTACGTGGAGTCCCCAAGATTATTGAAGTGACAGAGATCCAATTTTCAGTGGAATTTTTTGGACTGAATTATTTTCTTGTTTGGGTACTCAATTAGATCACAACTCATATTACCACCCTCAATCCGATGGACAAACTAATATTGTGAATAAATTTATAGAATGATATATTCATTGTTTTGCATCTTATAAATAGACACAATGCGTCAAGTGGTTTCCATTGCTTGGAAGAATGGTGGTAAAACACATCCTTCCATACTTCATCAAAAATGTCCCCATTTCTGGCACTTTATGAATATCATCCTCCATCCATTACATCACCATTGAAAGGGAATACAAAGGTTCAAGAAGTGGAGGAACACATAGGGAACCAATAAGAGTTTCTCAAAGTATTGAAGGAAAACTTGTTTATGGCACAAAATAGGATAAAAAAATAAGCGGATCAAAATCCCAGTGAAAGGGAATTTGAAGTGGGGGATTGGGTATTTTTTAGGCTACAACCATATAAAAAAATTTATGTCAAACAACAAAAGAAGGACAATAAATTATCACCCAAATATTATGGAACTTATAAGGTTTTGCAAAGGATTGGAAGTATGGATTACAAATTTGAGTTGCCTCCATATTCACATGTACATCTAGCCTTCCATGTGTCTTTCTTAAAGAAGGTAATCGAAAACAAGATCTTGGTCCGAACTATTTTAGTGGATATTAATGAAGAAAGGAAAATCATACTAGAACTAGAAACAATCCTTTAAATAAGGATTATGAAGTTGAGAAATTGATTAATTATGAAGTACCTCATCAAATGGAAGAGGCAACATGGAAAGATAAGTTATTCATCCAAAAACACCCGTAGTTAGTCAAGTGTTGAGGACGACACTTGTTTGAAGGGGAGGGGCATGTTAAGACCTAGAAAAATCCCTATGTTATGAGTAAAACCCCTTATTAAGCCCTAGATATTGAGTTATTACATTTATAGTGTTATAATTGTATGTCGGCTAGAACCCTTCATTGTACCCATTCATTATAATTTTACCATTTGTATCCTACATATACCAAGGATACATAGTCTCAGGATCATATTTTCTCATCTCATATTGTATTTTGAATTGAATATATTATAGAAGGAGATTTCCTTGTCGAAGTGGACTATAGTCATTGACTTTTTATCATTTTTTAAGGAATTGGATCATAACAAATTTAATGTAACGTAATTTAATCAATTAAATTGACCGAATTTGTTTGCGTCATTTTTGGGGAAGTGTTAAAAGGAATTGTTTTTTTTTTTGTAAATGCATATAAGAATGAATGGATGGGGATGATCGGTGTCTGCAACTAGGGTTTCCTTGGCCACAAACCCCTCTTTTCCTCAGCATTTCCTTGACGTTCTCCTTCTTTCATCTACTGGTCGTTCTTTTTTTCATTTGCAGTGGGTGCTTTGTTGTCAGCTCCTGATCATTGTAGTGCTCCCGGGCTGGTAATATCGAGTGGTTTTTTTTGTCCTGCGATGTGTGGGGCATGGTTTTTTTCTAGATTCCATATTGTTTGCGATGGATTGGGGGAGATGGGGGTTCTGCTGCATGCACCATTGGTTTGTGAGGTTACTCCGATTTGGTATTCGGTGTATGGATTTTCTACCTTGATGGTTGGGGGTCTTCTTGGCCTCCCTTCACCATCAATTTCTTTGTGGAGAGGTCACTCTATTTGTGTCCATATTCATATTTTTACTTTTGTTCACCCTCTTATGATTTAGGATTTTTCATGGTTTGATGGATACCCTTTGTTTCGTAGCCCTGGATTCAATGATTTTGGTGCCAAGCTCAGGGTTTTCTTAATTTTGGGCTCATGGTTTGGATCCTCTTTTTCCTTTGAGAGGATGTATACCACTCTGACCTAGTTTGTCTCACTTCTAGGTGTTCACTGGAGGAATATTGTTCGGTCCACCTTGGAAGGGTTTTGGGGTTTTTCCACATCAATATGAAATCCCTTTCTTTGGTTGTTGTTGGATAGATCAAGTTTTGATGTATGTCATATCAGGGTTCTTTTGTGTAGGGTGTCGGTGTCTCATCTCCCCCTTTTTTTCAATGTTTGGTGTTGGCCTGAGCTTTGAGGTCCTTTCCAAAGGGAGTGCAATGTTGTGGGAAGATTAGTGCTTTGAGGTGCTTTCTCTGGGCATGCAGTTTTTTGGTTCATCTCATTCAATTTTTCAGTGGGTGATGTTTTCTTGAGTACCTATGCTCTCTAGTTCTTTTGGTGTGGGCGCTCATACTGCTTTGATCTGGTCTGCTAGGGCTCCATGGTTTCTTTCAAATTTCTCTCATGGATGTTTTTTTCTTCGAAGTAGGAGTTCATGCTTCTTTGACTGTTCCTGATACAATTTTTTATTTTTTATTTTGGATACCTTCTTTTGATGTTTTCTTCTCAGTGGCTTTTGAGCCAATTTTTTGGGCCTCTGCAAGTTTTTTTTTTTTGTTTTCTAATCTTATCACCCATGCTTGGGTTGTGATATGTGCACCTACAAAATGTAATTTGGTTCTCTCTGAATAAACAGAATTACATTTTTTTTAGTGGAAAAATAAGGAATGAATGCGTGGGGAGAGAGACAGTAAGATGCAACGACAACGTTACTATAAAAAATTTATGGTATAATATCCCGATGCGTTCACTATAAGTAGATATGTAGTGAGTCTCTCTTCACCAATTTAAATCATGTTAAGTAGAATGCATGAGTAGATGTAGATATTCTAGAGGTATATTTACTAGCGATAGGACCATACCAATCACCAATTCACCCACCATTTTATCACATGGTGATGTAACAGCCTCTACATCCACTAATCCATTTGCGGGTAGAATTACAAGAGGAGGAAGATAAGACAATATTGTGAATTCACAAGAAAAATTAAAAACAAATGTAGGAGAAGGAAGTTCCAAAAAGGAAGAGCTCCAAAAACATCACAAGAATTTTTCAGTCTCTCAACTCATCCTTAGGAACAAGAATTAATCATTGGTCAACCAAAAGTTTCACTTTCAGAAAATCATGTTGAAGAACTAGAATTGTGTGTCTCATCAGAAGAATTTGTACATTTCAGGCAATAAAATATGTCTAGAGTAGAAGGACTATTTGATGACAGAGAAGAGGAAAGAGGACCTAGAGGTGGAAAAAGACAATATTTTCAAATAGTCACGAGACATTAATTTTTATAAATTTTTGTGGTTGTTATTTTATATAATATTCTCAATTTACCTTCTTTCATGCCCTTGTTCTATAGTATGTACTAATGTATTATTATAACCATGAAAACATTTTGAATATTATATCAGATATTTCTAAAATAGATTGTGATTTAGATTTGAGGAATCGGTTCCATATTTTCTTTCTTTTAAAATAGATAACTAAAGATACATATCATCTTCTAAGAACTGTATTTTCCTTCTCTTGTGGTGATTTGTTACTTTCTTTAACTTATCTTCAAAGATGTTCATATAGGAATATGGTGTCATTTATGTTTACAGTTGCATGTTAATTGTGGTCTATTTTATAAAGCTCAAACTCTTTTATTTTACAGTTAATTATTTGAAATATTGAATTTGAAACATATACACTTTTATACACACAAAATCCTCTTCAAATATTTGAAGACAAAATATTAAACAAATTTCACATATTGAGGGTTACCCCCTTTGGTTGTTGGAATATTTCAGTAAATCCTAGAGCAAGGAGGATATTTTCTTCCATAGGGTGTCTTGGCATTGTTCCTTTATGAGGAACAACCTGAAAAACAACACACCTTTTGGGTTTTTTCTTTATATTTAAAGGTCGTTCATGCTGCCCATTGTATTATATTTTTGAAAATTAGCGTAGTCAATATCTCTTTCTCTTTAGAGATAAGCTATCGCCATTCTAGTCAGTTTGTGTTCTATAGTATTATGTTATTTTATTCATTAATAAAGTTTGGGATTCATTGTATTTATGTGTCCCATGATATAGTTTTGTTTGTATCTCATTTTGATCTCAATTTAATTTGAATTAGTGGTATTAGAGAACTCTGCTCCTTGTTATTTCTTAGTGCATTTCTTGGACGAGGCCACGGTATACAGAGTTGGTTCTTGAGATATTTTCACTTGGGAACGATTGCTCTTGATGGCCTAATAAACCTCCCATGGTGGAATAAAATAGAGATGACAGAGCATAAGATCCTTTCAAAAAAAAATTCAAGGAAGCCATCATGTGACAGTGGAACAAGATGATGGAAAACTTCACTTAGATCCTTTGACAAATTCCAACAGTAGGCGAGACACCTTCAACAAGAAATCATTTCATAGGTGCAACACTCTTGAAGGTACAAGTTAATTTCTATATCCTTTTATTTGAAGACTAGATAGATGTTGTATGCTTTCGAGAAATAGTTGAATCTATTATAAGGGTAGTACTATGTTCAAACATTTTCCGGCACTAAAAAGATCACCTTTGCTTTTCTTAAATATCTCCTCCATATCAAATATTGGTGGAAATGTCACTGGGAGAGACATAATGAAAGGTAGCTAGTAAGACACTAATATCAAAGGTATTGAGCTACAAAATAGGTGGATGTTTTTATGAATATTATGGAGACCAAATCTCAGTGTACCCAATAGTGGTGATATATGCAAAGCAACAATAGATTAAGGAGCATGTTTCTTTGCATTTAAATTTAAACTGTATATGTTTTTTTTTTTCACTTTTGAATATGTTCATTTTCTCACTCTCATCCTTCCCATTTGAACTACTAATTCCTTTAACATGAACTTTTCCTTTGCACTCGGGAGGCAATTTATTTATAAAGTTAGATTTTATAACATCTTCAGAATCCTCATCAAATAGTTCAATGTCATCAAAGTTATAATTTAATTCCTCTTCCTCCTTAGATTCCTCATATTCATCAGTTTCATACATATCCATCTTGCTTGCACGATTTGGATTTACCTCTTCATTATGCTTAGTCTTAGTCTTAGTCACAAAAATTGGTGTAGAAATCACCTCTCCCTTGCTACCAATTCCACCAACAGGTTTTCTAGCAAGCTTAGCAAGATTCAAATGAATTTTACACCTTTTATTCTTTTCCCTGCTCTCAGTGTCGACCTTTCTCTTAGCCACCGAT
Organism: Picea engelmannii; assembly: GCA_009831015.1. Lineage (NCBI taxonomy): Eukaryota > Viridiplantae > Streptophyta > Pinopsida > Pinales > Pinaceae > Picea > Picea engelmannii. The sequence goes on along the minus strand of ML781113.1, from coordinate 892,249 downwards.
GGTTCCAAAATATTTTTTCGATCTTCAGGCATGGTTGCAATCCCATGAAATCCTACAAATACTAAAAAATGAATGTTAATTCTCGGCTCAATGACCCCAAAACCGATATATAAATAAGTATTTAGCAATCAATAGGAAAAACCTAGACATGGAGGATTTCAGCAAAATCAATAAAATATCATCAAACAAATAGAATACATCAACCTATGAAACTTCAATTTGAAAAAGAATCACAAAAAATCCATTAGAATGAATCCTCACCACACTAGACTGTGACAACCGACAATTTTAAGAGATTGTTCATGTTATGTACCTAAACAGATATGAAAACATAAGATAGAATAATAACTCAAATCATTCACCAAAACACTGAACAAAATAAATAGAGAAACCCTTGAGGTAGAGGAACACCATATATTAATCTTTATGGAAGGATTAAACTCTTAAAGAAATCTATGTTTGTACAATAACAATATTATTCACTCACCTCCAATACATTGTTTACACTTCTTTATATAACACTCTCTATCTCCTAGGAACAGTCTAGAGAATGAACCTACTAAAAAGTCTTCACATTTATAATATCTAACTACCATAGTGGGCCTTATTTAATAATATAGTGGACATAGTCCACCTTACATTGAATGACCTCCACTAATAATACATAACCACATTACCATTGTGTACCTACCTAGGTATACTATATTCCATCCCCCTTCGCATGTTTCATCCTCAAAAGATGGGAAGAAACCCTACAATATGACTCGCTAAGAAATGTAACCAACTGGTACCAAGTACGATCATCCATCCATCTTAAGGGAAGATGAACATGATCTCCAACTGTTTCCTTCCCACTCTAATCTTTCTCTGCATTGTGCTTTTGTTTCCATGGAATTGTTTCTCTAGTTTGATGTCTTCATATAGTGTTGGTTGTCCTCCATCCACCTCTTGATTGGTTTCATTTATGGTTCCATGTTGGTTCATAATGTTCGACAACACAGGTATTCCAACAGAGGACGAACACCTTCAGTAACCACTCAAATAACCAGATCAAATATCAACACACTGATGTTTTCACGTGGTAAAACCCCTAGGGGGAAACATCCACAACCCCATCCAACGAGGCCACTTGGAGCAATTTATTAATGCAAAGAAAAATATTATAGAGAGATTTTACAAGAGATTTTCTCACAATCGATCATCGGCAAATGACCCTCCATGTTCTTTAAATAGAGATCATGGACCAATTGGATGTTAAGCCATGGATCAATGGTCATTAAGATCGAGGAGAGTATGAATCGTCGGATCACTCTATGTTGGGAACATATCGTGACCATCGGATTTCCTAACTACAAATGCATACTAAAGAAACACACTAGAAAACACACTTTTACCTAATGACACAATAGAACAAGTAGATCTTAACTAACTCCTAAGTGTCTAAATATCCTAACATCCCCCCTTAAGAACAACTTGGGATAGGATTGAAGGATTTAAAATAGTGACACAATAGGAGAAAGAACTAGGCATTAGAGCCTATCCCCCCTTAATGACAACTTATTGAAATCCTAACATAGATCAAAGTTTGGAAAACTTTGCTTCTGTAAGAGACTTTTTGAAAGTGTTTGCAACTTGATCTTCTATATGAAAAAGAGCACTTCAATAACTTTATCATGAATGAGCTTTCTGATGAAGTGCATGTGTAGCTTGATGTGTTTTCTATGTTGATGTTGAACTGAGTCTTTGGAAATCTTGATGGCACTCTAATTGTCACACCAAAGGCTGGTCGGATGCTGGTGCTAGAAACCAAACTCTGAAAGGATCTATTGAAGCCACGGGGCTTCCTAACTTTCATTTACCACTGCTCGGTACTCTGCTTTGGCTGAAGAAAGTGCAATAGTCTATTGTTTCTTACAGGCCCAAGTGACAAGTCCTTAACCAAGGCTGAAAAACATAACCTGCAGTATACTTTCGATGATCAGGGTCGTCAACCCAATATGAATAAGTGAAACCAACCAATAAAGGAGTCCCCCGTGAACTGTAATGTATCCTGAACTGAACTATACCACGATCATAGAAAAGTATCCTTTTAGTTTCTTTCCAATGGATTTCATGGGGCGTTTGCATATACCAGGTCACAAGACCAACAGCAAAGGAAAGATCAGGATGAGTATGATTCAAGTATAAGAGGCTACCAACTAACTAATAGTACATGGTGGCATCAACTTCAGGAGAAATACAGGTTGCAGTAAGCTTCACTCTAGACTAGAAGGGAGAGGGGGTTGGTTTACAATCGTCCATGTGAAACCGACGAAGTAGGTCACAAGCATACTTAGACTGGGAAAGAAAAATTCTTTCATTGGTTTGCAAAACTTGGAGGCCAAGGAAATAGTGCAAAAAGCCTAAGTCTGTCATTTAAAATTTTATCTTAAGGCTAGTTTTCACATGGTTTAAAAGTTTTGAGTCATTATCAGTAAGGATAAGGTCATTAACATAAAGAACAAGTATTATGAGATGGCTTCCTACTTTCTTGGTATAGACATTAGGATCAGAATGACATCTAGAGAATCCAATGGAAATAATAAAGTTGTCCATTTTGGCATACCAAGCTCGGGGAGCTTGCTTGAGACCATAAAGAGATTTCTTGACGCGAAAAACAAGGTTAGAGTCATTCTGGACATAGCCAAGAGGTTGTTCCATGTAGATTTCTTCTTGCAAATCTCTATGCAAGAAGGTAGATTTAACATCCATCTGATGGACCTCCCATTTATGTGAGGCAGCAAGGGAAAGAACAAGGTGGATGGAATTCATTTTTTCTACAAGGGAAAAGGTTTCATTATAGTCAATTCCTTCAACTTGGGAAAATCCTTTGGCAACTAACCGAGCCTTGTGTCTTTCAACACTTCCATCTGATGCATATTTATTTTTGTATACCCATTTGCATATAACAAGTTTTCTTCCTTTTGGAAGAGGTACAAGATCCCAAGTATCATTTTCCATTAAACAACGATACTCTTCATTCATTGATGTATCCCAATCTGGATGACCTGAATCTTTTGCAAACGTCTCTGGATCATGAGTTTCTAAAACTTGAGCCAAAAGAGAAGAGGCTTGCTAGAACTATGAACATGTATGACGTTGATCTAAAGGATCACCAACAAGATCACCAGTTGCTTCTCGTGTTGAACAGACCCATCTCATAAGCGCTGGGGTTGGTGTTGGTTCAAGTTCAAAGGACTCATCTAGAGGAGGGTGAGAAGGTGGAGGTGGATTTTCATCCTCACTGTCATCATCTGAAGAAGAAACCAGATCATAAGAAGGCACAAATGCCGAAGATGGCTCACAGGCCAAAGAAGGCATAATCGCCGAATTAGGCTCACAGGCTAAGAGATTTTCATCAAATTTAACATCTCTTCTTGTTAGCGATATTTCTTGTCAAGGGGTTTAGATATCAAAAGAACAGGTTAAAACCTACTTGTCCAAAGTTTCGGGCGATAATGCGCCCATGGTAAGCAGCAGGTACGTCCGGGCGGTCCAGATTTATGCACACAGATCGACGGTGCACAGCGAATGTCGGACCCCCCTTGCCTTTCAATCTTTAAGCGGGGGGGGTGTCCGAGATCGGGGGCGCAGCTCTCTGACGGTTCAGATTAGCGCACCCGGATCAACGGCAGT
>ML781113.1:845384-888566 GCA_009831015.1 Picea engelmannii | reverse complement strand
CTACCTTTAAGCGGAGGGGGGGGGTCCGAGATCTCATGTGCAGCTTCCCGACGGCCAGGATCATAGCGCCCAGATCAACGGTGCTCGTGCGGTCCCGCTCCTCTCAGCTGCCCGGTGTTTAACCAGTATGGGCCCTCCTCCTGTCATTTCACCCTTTCTTCTGCCTTTCCCCTGCCGCCGTGTGTCATCCACTCCTTTCCTGCCGCGTGGTCCTCTCCCTTTTCCACATCGGTTTCTCACCTAAAGGCGAGTTCAGCCTCTCGTCTTGTCCCCATCTACTTGAGTGCCCTCCGCCATGGTTCGTCCTCTGTCACCCCTCTCTGTCATCATTCCCACTCCTCGCCACCCTTCCCGCGCGTCCCCTGATGCCACCACACCTACCATGCACCATGTCCTCCGCGTTGGCCCTTGTGTTCATCTCTCAAGACATCCAGTTACTCCAGGTGGCAGCGCGGGAAGTCATCCGGAGCCCGAAATGCTGAGTTGGCCTGACCGTTTCCAATCCCAAGAAGCAGTTATTGAATCGGTTGGTGGTGGTTAAACATCGTCTCCGCCATAATGGGGACGTCCCGCAAAATATTAAAAGCACGTCGATTCACCGAATAAACTGTCATAAAACTGATCGCGTCTGCCATAAGTTGCACGACCATTCAAAGATCGCAGCTCTGTGTTGTCAGAAGCCATGCAGACGCAAATCCTTCAATGCAGTTTCTTGGTTCCGCCGCTATGTTATTTCGAGTATATGTAGGCATTTTTGCCATTTTTGTATCTATCGATGGTAGAGCTAAGCTCCCGACTGTAAAGTTTCAACAAATACTCTGGTTTCCTAGTTATGCCTCTGTGTTTGAGATTTCTTGGTTTATAACAAACAGTTCTCTCTCTCTATTTTCCATCTTTATTTCATCTTTGGCCTGAGGATTCACAGTAGTGCAGCTTGTTGCAATAAAGGATTTGTTGTGGCGTTGTCGTGCCCTCTGGTTTTGTATTTGAATACAAAAGGATTTTGTGTTCGAATGCATTTCTTCTTCATCTGTTGCATACAGGATGTCTGTAATATATCATTGCACCCTTCTTGCGTAAGTCTTCCACCTACTCACCCTGACTATGACTCACTGTTTGGAGTTTATCAAGACCTCACTCTTTCATGCATGTCTGGTCTGGTTTCTAAGTTGATACGATGTTGTTTTGAGTTTCCCTCCATTTGATCACCCTTAAAAACAATCGTGACATTAAATCTGATGGGCTTCAGGCTCTGCTCCTACTAGCAATCCAGGAGTGACTTCCGAACACCAACACTTCTAATAATAATTTCATTACAATGTGATTGAAGAATTTTGTAACCTTTGACATCTTTAGAATAACCAGCAAATATACACTTCTCACTTTTAGGCTATAATGCTTTCCTTTTCTCATCAGGAATGTGAACCCATGCTATACTGCCAAATACACAGAAGTGACTTACATCTAGTTTAATTTTAGTCCAAGATTCTTTTGGTTTTATATTTTTAAGAGCCTTTGTGGGAGTGTGATTTACTATGTAATTTTCACAGTTGATGGCTTCCGCCCAATACTTTAGACTTAATCCCTCAGATTGGATCATACAATTAGCCATTTCTTTTAATGTGCGGTTATTTCTCTCAGCAACAACATTTTGTTGTGGTGTATATGGAATAGTGTGTTGCATTTGGATTCCCTATGTAGTGCAGTAATTTGTAAAATTATTGTTAACATATTCACCTCCATTATCCATTCTTAACCTTTGAATTTGATGTCCTTATTGCTTTTCTACAAGGGCCTTGTAGGCCAAAAACTTTGCTCTTACATTTTAAGAAGTAAACCCAAGTATGTCTAGAAATGTCATCAATGAAATTTAAGAAATACTTGCACTCAAAAAAAGAAGGAGAAGAAAGTGGACCACACAAATCACTGTGAACAAGCTGCAAAGGACCTGAGGCATGCCAAGAGGCACGTTTTTCAAAATTGTCCTGATGATGCTTGTCGAGAACAAAACCATCACAAACACCATCTATGCATGAAACAAGAGGAATATCAGTCACCATATGTTGATTACATAGTTGTTGAAATGAGCAATAGTTTAGATGACCAAACCGCTCATGCCAAAGTTTTCTCAAGTCATCGCTATGAGAAATAAAAACTGATGAAAAAGATGACGACCCAAAGTTGTCAAACTTGTACAACCTGGTAATATCATCAGCAATTCCAGTTGCAAGAACATGATTAGGATCTTTTAGATCCTTGATTACAAATTGGTGAGGTAAAAACTCTACAATTTTACCTTCACCTGAATGAGTGATTTGATATACTGATAGAAGGCTACAAGAAAGACTTGGAACACATAATACATCATTGAAATGGCCATTTTCTACTTGTAATGTTCCAGATCCTTCAACACTAAGAGATCTATCATCAACAACAAATATTTTCTTGGTGTTATATTCATTTAGAGTAGAAAATATGTCTCTATCCTTAGCCATATGATAAGATGCTCCAGAATCAATAAGCCACTTATCAGAAGTAGAAGTATAAGGTGTATTGAAGGAGAAACTAGAAGGAGAAAGTGCATGTCCATGAGAAGAAGAAGAAGTAGTAGAATCAATATTGATGTTGTGCTTCTTCATTGCTGCTTCTAAAGCTGCCATCTTCTTGAAACATTTGGACTCATCATGACCATATTTATCACAAAAGTTGCAATGTATGTTAGTATTTTTATTTTTATATTTTGCTCCTTTGTCTCCATTAGAAGCAAAAATTGTCTTAGTGGGTTTGGGACCCTTATATTTCTTGTTGTTGTGGCAAGGATGTTGCTTCTTGGGATTCTTGGGTTTATGTTGTTGGGAAAAATACCCTACGGACTAGCAAACTAGGGTCATATTTGCATGCAGATTTTGACCGTAAATAAATTACTTTTTAACCTACCATCCGAAACTTAAACCCCTCTTTCACAATACATGCATGGAAAGGAACTACTAACCTTGTCACTGGCGTTTGGCGTAGATCCTTTGTTGCACTTTTATCGCTTGCTTGTGCTGCTCCTTCCAAAGATGTCCTACAATCATAACAAACAACTATGCATGCACGCTACTTTTCTACTTGAGGGTTAGAAATTAAGCATAAATTAACCAAACCATAGATAACTCATGAATTGGTAAGGGAAAAGTATTCTTTTATTATTTGAAATATGAATCAACTTACAATCAAAGTCAAGACCGGCCACCACTCCTTGATCCTGATCCTGGGCTCCTCTTCATTTGTCCTCCAACTGCTTTGCATTAAATCTCCTTTGGCATGAGGAAAGGCTAAAGGGTTGGGACAATGGATTATACAAATGGGCAGAGTTTCTTCGCTATCTTTTTTCCTCCTCCAAATGGTACCCCTACCCCTTCTTTTATAGGCTATAAGGAGCTACGGTTTTGGACGAACTCTCGGCCATGCATGGCCAGGAGTTTCAGTTAACTAACCCATAGCTTTTTGTTCCGTCGAAAAATTTCCTTTTTTTGTGATTTGTTAGGTACACATGGGTTGTAGTGGGCCTACCAGCGTGCACACACGTGCAGTAATGGGTTAAGGCGCATGGGCCTTGACACAAGAGGATTTTCAAAGAGGTTGTTCAGTAGATGTTTTGGCAATGAAGGGATATGAGTTGGCCTGATGCCAGGTAAGCATGTGTGGTGCAATTTAGGGTTATAACGGTTTATCTTTCTGATGGACAACTAAGGCTTTGTTGGAGGTACCTGCAGTGCTGATCACTCCAAGTTGTACTAGGTTATCTTGCTCTCTAATCAAAGAATCACAAAATTTCTCAAGACTGGGTTTTTGATAAGCTACCCCTAGAGCCTCTTGCATGGCATAAAAGGTAGATACAAACACGGAATATGCACTGCCTAGCTTAAAAAGAATAATATAGATGCAACTATCTTTGTCTATCTTTATTTTACATTCTTCACATAAAGTTCTAAGTGTTTTAAACTTAGATAGTCTTAAATGCAAGAAAAATCACTTGGACTTAAAGTTAGTACTTTATTTTCTAACTGTTGTGCTCGAATAATATTGTGTTTACCAAACACAGTTTCAATCTTTTCCCAAGCTTCTTTCGGTTTATCAATTGATTGAAGGTGGAACCTTAAATCAGGAGAGATGGACATTCCGATTAATCCACGTGTTTCATCATTCCTATTATCCCATTTGGCTTTCTTATCAGCATCAGTGGGTGTTGTTTCCTTTCCCAAGGTAATCTGGTACAAGCCTTTACTTCTTAATAAATCCTCCATATGGGATTTCCATTGGAAGTAGTTGGTGTTGGTAAGTAAGATATTACTTGTATAACCCATATTAAATATGTAGATAATACTGATTTAAAAGCTAAAACTAATGATCTGAATGGAAAGAGCTCTAAAAGCTATGCTGTTTTAAAAAAATGGCACTAAAAATGAACTTCAGATGTGAGAGTTATGCCCTTTTTAGAAAAGGCATAAACGGTAACCAAAGGACCACATGATAGTGTAAGTTTCTTTATGAAGTGACCCACTTTTATAAAGAGAAGTGGGGCTCACTTTTACAAAGAAAATCTACATGCAAAATAAATAACTCTAAAATAAAATATTAAAGTTGTTTATAGTGATTCACTTTTATACTTGAAGTGAAATACACTTTACAATTTTAGCATGAACTTTTTCAAAAAAAAGTAACAAAAGAGAGACTTGAACTCAAGACCTCTTACTTAATAAGGCAACTTTTAGTCAAATGGTATAGAAAAACATATTGTAATGTTTAGAAGGAGGATTGTGGGTGTTTTTGTTTATGATGAAGATGGCCTTGGAGAGCGTGCTCAAAAAAAACTCTTTTCACAAAAGAAAAAAATTTCACTTCTCGATGACAACAAGGGTTAGATCTTGGTTAGCCTACCTAGAAGATGCACCTTTTCCTATCTATTTATGATTTTCCAAGATCGCATAGGGCACAGGGAAAATATCATACGTAGATCTAAAAGAGTAGAAACCCGGAAATAAAAAATACAAAACTGAAATAAAACCAAAATACTTCTATGCAAAAAATTCAAAAAAATGTGTATTCAAACTTTATACCTCTGAATCTGACTGTAATGGTCGTATATTGGGCAAACTGAAACCTTTTAGAGTGAAACAAAAAGTGTTCCTAAATGAAATGAGTGCTCCTGATGCAATGGAATAGTCCTCTCAGCCTAGAAATGTATGGAAATGACAAAAAATGGAGATGAGACAAATCGGATTCACGATCTCGATCTACAACAGGAGCAGGTCTTCAAACAGGCTCTGATACCATGTTCAAAAACATAGGTATTCCAATAGAAGATGAACACCTTTAATAACCACTCACATATCTAGATCAAATATCAACACACCAATGTTTTCATGTGGTCAAACCCCTACGGGGAAACATCCACAGCCCCAACCAATGCGGCCACTTGGAGCAGTTTATTAATGAAAAGAAAAAGATTACAGAGATATTTTACAAGAGAGTTTCTCACAATTGATCATCATCAAATGACCTTCCATGCTCTTTAAATAGAGTTCATGGACCAATCGGGTGTTAAGCCATGGATCAATGGTCGTTAAGATCGAGGAGAGTATGAACCGTCAGATCACTCTATGTCAGGAACATATCATGACTGTCGGATTTCCTAACTACAAATCATACTAATGCATACTAAAGAAACACACTAGAAAACACATGTTTGCCTAATGACACAATAGACCAAGTATATCTTAACTAACTCCTAAGTGTCTAAATATCCTAACACATAAGTATGTTGATTCTCACGCCCTTGCCTTGATGACTGTTGTTGCTCTAAATGGCATGGATGATACAACAACTGTAGGAATCGGTCATTTTTTCTTCAATTCTACCACATGTGTTCATTTGAGTCCAGGATATTCTTGGCGTCATTGTTGTGTCCTTCCTAGGGCTTTGCTTCATTTCCTTATGTAGACTCGACCTCAAATTCAACTTCAGACTCTGTAATAATTGTGTTTCTTTCCTCCATGGGTCCCTCTATCTTACTAAGAGACACATCCTGCAGCATGATTCTATTTTTTCTTATACCACAACTTCAAAAACTTATTTTGCACGTTAATATTAATAGTACCCATTGATTCTATCCAAGGATATCCCAAAACAATATCCACATCACCCATGTATTTAGCATAAAAATCTGAATGCAACACATATTTGTGCATACTTAGCTTCAAATATTTAAAAATTTGAACATTTTCACCCTCAACCTATGTGTTTTGAATATTATCTACAAGAACTTGCAATCTATTAACCAATTGAACATTCATAAAATTATGCATGCAACTAGGGTTAATAGAAACAATGATATTTTCTTTCTGAATACATCCATGAACCTGTAATATAGAGTTTCCACATGAAAATAAACCATTGATACTCTTTGTATCTTGTTTTTCAACATGATACCACCTATCAAAAAATACATTTTCAAATTCTTCATCGAAGAATGTGCTTATCATGTGATATCTAAGCAATTTCCACCAATTGGTCGCATCACCTTTTAAGTGTAAATTGACCAAACCTCTCCAATTATTTTGCCACACTGAATTATGTTATTTTATAAATTATTCAATACTAGGACTATCGGAATTCCACATAAAATACATATTGTTATGAAAACCTCAAAAATAGAACTAAGGTTTGTAAAAATAACTTACTCTACAAATCGCGACTTTTTTCGGAAAACCCCTGAAAATTTGTCAAATTTAAAATATTGATAACTTAACTTCTCAAACTTCATTTAGACTTATTTTTTATTTTTAAATTGGGTATTTGTTTTTAGAGGAATTCAAATATCCAATTTGTTTATGCAAATTCGAAGAAGAAATTTTTAGAACCGAGTCTAAAGTCTGTCGCCCTCTTTTTTGTCTAATTTGTTTTTGCAAAAATAACAAAAAATTGTTCCCTTCTTTGGCCTAAGAAAGATATTTGATATCAATTTTTATGTACATGAACAAATCTGAAAATATGAGATACAATAATAACTCAAATGATTCACCAAAACACTTAACACAAGAAATAGAGAAACCCTTGAGGTAGGGTAACACCATATATTAATCATTATGGAAGAATAAAACTCCTCAAGCAATCCTTGCTTATACAAAAAAAATATTATTCACTCACCTCCAATACATTGCTTTCACTTATTTATATAGCACTATCTATCTCCTAAGAACATTCTAGAGAATTAACCTTATAGAAAACCTTCCCATTTATTATATCTAACCACTATAGTGGGTTTTATTTAATAATATAGTGGACATAATCCACCTTACATTGAATGGGCTCCACTAATAATACATAATCACATTCCCATTGGGTACCTGCCTAGGTGTTTCAGAGAAATCTTCTTGAACAATAAATGTAAAGTAAAAATGATACTTCAAAAAAGAATCCTTTCAAACTATATATTTTATTTATGAAGAAAAAACCACTTAGCAACGCCAACATTTATAAGGTCTGGAAATGGTTCAGAACAAAAATAAAACATAAGTGACCACGTAGAAGACCAATTTACCCCAGATAGGAAAACATAAAGAAAAATAAGTTTTAGTGAGGAGCATTTTTCTATGTAATAGTTCCAAAACCTCACCTCCACTTTTTGCTATAAGAATTGAGAGTAGTTCAAACATGCCCTATCAAAACCGCAAATACAACCTCAAGATCTTGACAAATTAGCTAGAGTGTAGTTAGGGAAAGGGTTTTACTTCACTCAAAAGTAATTATTATACCAAAATGCCAAATATTGTCCATTTAATCACTATCGAATAGAGAAGAATTTTAAACTATAATGTTCATATATAATAAGATATTGCAGACAAAATGAAGATTGATAAACAAAAATAAAATATGATCTCATAAAGGGACCTCCCATTTCCAAAAATAAATCTATTTAACTCCATATTGTGCAGATGGGAAAAAAGTCTCTCCCTTTACGGTCATAAAGAGTATCTTGATGAGCATAAAACCCATAGCTCGGAAATATAGCCATGCATCCAGATATCTTGAGTGCAACACATGTCTATAGAGAGCATTTTTGGGGAACCTTGCGGCATTCTGCCAAAAAGAAACAGATCAATTCTTGATAAAACATTTGATAATAATCTTCACTATTCTATCCCACTGTGATGCCAATTCAAAAATTGCATTGAAAATCCATAACATAGATACTTCAAGGCATATTTGTTGCAAAAAAGTCATCAGAATTTACAAAAACATATACACTAAGAAGGGTACCCATGATCCGGATTATTTTCGGCATGAAATGAGAGTGGAGATATAATAAAGAAATGTATAAAGATATCTCAGATATCCAATATTATAACATAAATGTATCATAGATGCAACCATAAACACGGATATATAGTAATACACAATTGTCTATTAATGAGCGAAAATGTACAAAGACTGTAAAATACATAGTGAAAGACTCGCTAGAATGGTGGCAGCTTATCTTTGAGAAGAGATATGATAGCTACTTGCATATGTGAGAAGACAATTTTTCAATGAGGCTCCAAAGGCCTTTTTATCATAAAGAAAATCCAAAACCATAACCCTGAAAGATGAAAATCCAACAGTTTTTTGGACCTCGTTTTTGGTAGTTTGGTGTATCAACTTCCCGAGGGTGTAACTTTGGCATATGATCTCCATTTGGGGTGCACGATAGCTCATTGATAAGGTATCGTCGAGGAGATTCATTCTAGAGACTCAAAAATTTGGTTATCATTGAGAATCTTGATCCCGAAAAACCTTCATTTAGGCCCTCAAAATGGCCCTAGAAGTTAAAAACTGCTAAAAATAGTAAATTGACAAAATTGTCTGAAACTTGTTTTGAGCCAGTTGGAAGAGGTGGGTGGACACCGATATCCACCTGGATCAATCCTCCATATTTAGAAATCAATGGTCTCCATTGCACTGAGTGCCTGGGGGAGAGGGAAAAGAGTTTGTTGAATCTAGATCTTGATGAGTTGCTTGCCATGTTGGAGAAGTTGCATTGCTTAGCTTTTTGAAAGTTTTCATGAACTTGTGGCTGGAAGGGGTGGACCCTTTTAACCATTCTAGCTACATGAGATGTATGTGTGCAAAAGAAATATTTATGATTTTCTTCAGTATTTTCGACCTACTTCTGTTGGATAGAAGGTGCTTGGGCCAAGGCTGTAGTGGTTGCAATATCCTTTTGTTCACCTTTTGAATAGATTGTAAAGAAGCTAAATTTTGTAGGATGAGATACTACCATGCGGTTACAAAGTGAAAGACTCGCTAGAATGGTGGAAACTTATCTCTGAGAAGAGATGTGATGGCTACTCGCATTCGCAAGAAGATGATCTTTACAATGAGGCTCCAAAGGCCTTTTTAACATAAGTAAAATCCAAAAATGTAACCCTGGAAGATGAAAATCCAAAAGGTTTGCAGGCTCCGATGGGGGCAATTGATACTTCAACTTACCGAGGGTGTAAATTTTGCATACGATCTTCATTTTGGGTGCTCGATACACCATTGGAAAGGTCTAACCGAGAAGAAAATTTTTCAACTAGCCCAGGCAAATGCCCTTAGCAATCACTTGGGCCCCAAATCCCCAAAAAACATCGTTTAGGGCCTCCAAATGGCCTCTGAAGTTTGGAACCCGAAAAAACTGTCGAAATTTTTCCAAGATGGAAAAAACAATTTCGAGCTCGTGGAATAGGTGGGTGGTCATCGATATCCACCTGGATCAATCTTCCCTTCTTAGGAAGAAATGGTTTCCATTGCGTTGAGTTCCCGGGTTGAATCTATTCAACCAGTCAAGCTACCTGAGATGATGGTATGCAAAATGAAATTGTTTGCTTTGCTGCAATATTTTCGACCTGTTGTTGGATAGAAGGTGTTTGGTCCGAGACTGTAGTGGTTGCAGTATCCTTATGTTCACCTTTCGAGCAGACAAGGAAGAAGCTTAATTTTGTAGTATGAGATACTACCTTACAGCATTATTTAGGTGGGACAATAGTTGTAACTACCTCTGGTATTCTGTAGAGATGACCCCCCAAAATAATAATGACACTATGGGGTCGAGACTCATAAACAACATGGTGCTTCCACATATATGGTTTTCCCAGAGAACATCACATAATACCTCATCCTTGAAGGGTTGGATGTCATATGACAATCGACACTGTTGGTTGACACAGAGATCTTGTCCCTAGCGAAACCACCCGATGTTGTATGGTTGTGGGTGTGGTGTTGTCAACAATCCCAATTATTTTACGAAATCTACTGAGATAAGGTTCTTTTGGATTCTGTTATCCACAATAAAATTTAGTGGGGTCCCCTTCACCCATATATGTGAATGAAAAATGTGCTCCCCCTCTTTAGGATCTGCTGGTTCTTCTAGTTGAATTGTTGTGGTTGCGAAAATAGCAGTGGGGTCTGCGCCAATGATATGTCTTATGTTAGTATTTTTTGAATCATATTCTGAATCAGGGTTTGATTCCTTGTCTTTTATTTCATCCACCAATGACTATTTTGAGCGACATTCATCGATGTTGTGCTAGGGGATTTTGTGAAAATCGCACAATTTTCCAGTGTCTTTCTTCGTCTTCCTATGACCCTTCTTTTCTTGTGGCTTGGACTGGTTTTCGGGAGACTGTTTGTTAGGGATGTCTTTATCATACTTTGGTTTTTTTAGATTTCCAGACCCAAACTCCCATTTTTTATGGTGCTTAAATTTCTGCTCAATTTTAACAACATATCAATAAGTAGCACCGAGTGATGAGATGTCCAGAAAATTCATTTCAGTTTGGATGTATCTATGTAGAGCCCCACGATATTTCAGAACCAAATTTCGTTTGGATTCTTTGATACCCATCTTGGTAGGAAAGGTATGGAAGGTATTGGTGAACTCCAGAATTTCTTCGCCCCTCTCTTGCCGCGGTGTGGTCCATCTCATATATTGCTCCTCATAGTTGTCAATAGGGTAATATTGTTCCTTTACTGCATCCAAAAAACAATACCAAGTGGGATCAATCCCATATATCCCAGACTCTTCAGTGTAACTTTTCTCCCAGTAAGTTTCTCACCAATGTTTTACATGGGGGAGATCTTTAAGGAGTGCAAAGGTGATCTTTTCCCTGTCGGAAAAATGGTGAACAAAGAAATAACCTTCTAGCAGATTTAACCATTTGTCTATGGCATCCGCATCTATCCGGCATTCAAATTAGGGAATATCAAAATTAAATTGTACCTTGAAAGGAGAGGTGATTCCAAAGTGGTTGTTTGATGAAGATGCATCTATTGCTATCGGCAGACGTTGAAGGATGTGGGGAAAATTCTCCATCATTTCGTCCCGTTGTCGTGTGAGAGCTTGCTCAAGCAACAGATTGATAGAATTGTCTGCTCCATCGTTTTTATTTTCTTTCACCATGGAGGGTTTATTGGGTGTGCGAGAGTGATTGTATTCAAGAGAGATAGGATCAATACCCAACTTGTTATACTCATACCTCGTCGGGGAAATTCACTACAAAAAAAAATGATCAAGAGCAGCCTACTCTGATACCATTGATCCAGATTATTTTAGGCACGAAATGAGAGCAGACATATAATAAATAAATGTACATAGATATCTCAAATATCCAATATTATAACAAAAATGTATCATAGATGCAACCATAAACACATATATACATTAATACACAATTTTCTATTAATGAGCGAAAATGTACAAAGACTGTAAAATACAGAGTGAAAGACTCGCTAGAAAGGTGGTAGCTTATCTCTGAGAAGAGATGTGATGGCTACTCTCATCCGTAAGAAGATGATTTTATAATGAGGCTGAAAATTCCTTTTTATGATAAATAAAATACAAAACCTTAACCTCGGAAGATGAAAAACCAACAGTTTTGTGGATCCCGTTTTGGGTAGTTTGGTGTATCAACTTCACGAGGACGTAACTTTGTCATATGATCTCCATTTGGGGTGCACGATAGCTCGTTGGAAAGGTATATTCAAGGAGATTAATTTTGGGGGCTCAAGAATAGACTTTGACTATCTTTGAGAAGATTAATCCTTAAAAACTTTCATTTAGGCCCTCAAAATGGCCTCAAAAGTTAAAAACTGCTAAAAATAGTAAATTGTCAGAAAATTGTTTTGAGCCAGTTGGAAGAGGTGGGTGGCCACCGATATCCACCTGGATCAACCCAATTATGCATACAAGGTGAGAATATATGTAAGGATCATTTCTTGAATATGTGGAATGGAGTCCACTTATGACTCAAGCCCACTACTTGGATGTTTGCGTTGGTGCCTCGATTGTTGAAAGAAGGGGGTGAGGGTCTATATTGTTGAAAGAATAAAATCTTGCAATGAAGGTCTCTATTTTTGAAAGCATAAAAACCTCAGTAATAAATGGTTGCCTCGATTTTTGAAAGCATAACAGCCTCAGTAATAAATGGGTGCCTCGATTTTTGAAAGCATGCAATGAGGGTCAATAAATCACATAATGTTGTTGACTCTGGAGATCAAAGATACAATGATAGTCCCCTATTGTTGGAAGTATAGAAATCTCAATTATAAATAGGTGCCTCGATCATTGAAAGAAGGTAGAAAAGGTCAATCAAGCACAGAATGTAGTCAGCGTTGGAGATCGAATATGGAACACATTGACAAGGATGAAAAAAGAAGAGGCTTGAGGACGAATAGTTTTAGAGAACATTAGGGTTTAATAAAAACCTATCCCTACATATATATGCCTTCGACATAATTATTACAAATGTTTCTCAAACTATAGTAGTCACTACCAAGATTCCATTTCCATTCATTTGTAGATGTCATTTTTTATTCATCACACATGACTTGATTTATCTTAATGATGGGAATAACTTTACTCTATATACTACTAATTCAGCATAACTACAATATATACTATATACTACCCATTAAACTTCAATGACCAACATGAACACACCATCCACACAATTGAACACAAGATGTATCCCGGGAAAACCAATATGGGAGAAACATAAATAAGCATAGGCATTGTCAATAACCCTAATATGTATCTTCGCTATGTGATAAACCAAATGAGCTATCAACATTAGGGCCTTTAGACTTACCTTGACCCATGCCTACTCTTAATCATCGATTAAATTATCGATGTTTCTTTCTTAGGCTACTTTCCATTCTCCCTCTTACAGAAGGATTATTTTCAATTTCTCCCTCCATTCCAAGTAATTTGAACCAATCAACAATGGCTTCTTAGTGAGTGTTTGTTCTTACTACATTATATCATGTCTGAGTTTGTATTGAGTGACCCAGGTTTCATGTCTGTTCAGGGTTCCAACAAAGCCTATAAAACTATCGGCCTTCCCGGTAAACCAAAAGGCAACTTAGCACACCGGGTGCACTGCGTTATCTCACCCGAGATAGTCTCAATGGGTGGTTCCAATACTCATGTGTTTGTAGTGCAGGATTGATTGGGATATCTAAGAATTGTATGATGTGGCTTCTAATGTAAATTATTAACGTATTGCAATGTTATTCATGATTAAACAGGAAATCTAACAACTCATTCATTTAGCATATTCATATCTACTAAAGAAAATAAAGAAATACATTCATTCATTCACATAACACAGATGTTACCTTGGTTCACCCCCCTGGGCTACACCCACAAAGATCTGGCTCTTAGCTCTTTTATTATAGTAGTTTTGAATCTGCAACATTGGGCGCTTTACAACTCTTCTCAGTCGGGTTAAGATATATTATGAGGTGGACTAGATTGCACCAGGCTCCTCATCCTGTGATCTAACCCTTGAGATCTACCCTCCTCAGTCCTCTCTAGCTCAATAGCGTACAAAATTAGGTCATACAACAAAACATTATATCTTTATATTTGTATCTCTCTCACTAGCTAACCCCTTCTATGAGACTTAGGTATCTATATTTATATGTTTATGTCTCACTAGTCGTTACAATATATTTCCAAAACCCTAACTCTACCATTGTTAGGTCTTCGCTGCATGTGTGGGTGTTTCTCTTTCTTCTAGTTGTCGATTTCCTTGTGCATGCCTTCTTTCCCAAAATCATCTTTCTTTCCTCTTTGGCCTGCTTCCAACAGGCCCCCAACAATGACATGTGGCTCGTCCTAAGACACCTAATCTTTGTGCACTTCTTCAATCTCCCTGGTGATCGCCTGGAACTTCTCCTTGAGCTATTCTTCTTATGTTTGTGCCTACGCAGTCTTCTCCTTCAGTGTGTCTACTATCTGGACTGCAATTTTGTCACTGATCAATCCTGCGCACTCTGCCTGGATCTATGCTATATGTGTCTTGGCTTCATCTTCCTGTGCAATGACTTCTTCTACGTGCTCTAGAGTGGTTCCATTTGAGCCTGACACTCCTTTTTCAGTGTTTGCACAGTGGTGAGTTCTGTCTGTAGTTTCTTCATATCCTGCGCCCCTTTGACGCACTTTGTGATGGACATTGTCTTCTGCCTCTTCTTGAGGTCCTAGATAGATACGCTTATCCTTTCTTCTTCCTTGTCCCACTGCTAGACTTGTTGATCCTCTTCTAGCTTCATCCAAAGCTGTGTTGCTTGATCGAACAAGTCGGTTGTTGTATTGACATGTTCCTCTATCTCTTGTAGTTGTTTTGTTGCCTCTTGCTTCCTTTGCTCCCTTACCTCTAGTGGAGTGGTAGGTGTGAGCTACTAGTGGAGATTCTCAATCTCCTTCTGATATTGATCGATTGTCTACACAATCTGATCAATATTCTCTGATGTTGTGATTTCATCCCTCTATGTGGTCTTTGGAATCTTCTCATAAGTTCCTGCCACTTTTCATTCCAATCCGTTTACGCACTCCCTCTCCTCTTGGGTCTCGAGCTTAGCCTGTTCACATATTAATTCCAATGTGTCCTGCTTCTCCATTTCTTGTTGTAATTCGACTAAGTCTATGTGTGCACGAGACTGTACCTCTTGGGTAACACTAACTTGCAATTTGTGTAGAGCTTTGGATGGTATCTGCGACAATACCAGTTGTATTTGAGCTAAGTCCTTTAGGGGTGTCTGCCCCATGATATCATCCATGTGCAGCATGATGGGTGTAATGTGGAATGTTTCACTCGACTGCGGTATTGTGTGAACTGTATCTCTCTCACTTGCTTCAGGTTCTTCTCCTTTCTGTGATGTTGACAACCCTATTCCTATGTTGTTGCCTACTGCCTACACTTCCCCGATCTACTTGAGGAACTGTCGCATGTCTGCCAACTCCTTTTGAATTTTGTCCCTGTGGTGCATAGCATTGTCAAAGTCCTCAGATATACAATCCTGGACCATTCGGGCTATCATTTATGCATCATCCTCTGTGATTGTGTATTATGGAGGTGTTCGTTGCACCTTTATTTTCTTCTGCACACCCCCCATATGCGTAGCTAGTCTCTTAGTTAGGCCTGGTTCTTTTTTATTGGGACTTGGTGTAGTCCCTTGTGCTGCCTCATACTGTTTTTGCTATTCTTGGGCTGACTGCGTATTATTCTTCTTCCCCTTCTAGGTCCCCATCTTAGTTGTCCCCTCGTTCATCTGCTTTGTTTTTCTCTAGCCCGTCCTTCATTTCTTAGGCACTGGAACTTCCTGAGGCTGTGTTTCTCCCTACCATGTTTCCTCTTATGTTGTCTTTGTAGGTATGTCTTGGGTGAGGACTAGAATATTCTAGTCATCCTCACAATATTTGATAACGATATCGATATCACCCTCCGTGATGCAAAAGAGCAATTGTAGCCACTGCTTATTGGAGTCCTTTCGTGCTTGTATCCACATCGCATGCTGAGTGGCCTTGAAGTTGGCAATTTCTTGATAGTGTGTGACAGCCTGTGGTGTTATTATCCAAACGTTGGATATGGAATCGTGTAGGTTGTGAAGGTATCCCTCGAATACAGCTGCATTCATCCTCCTGCACTTGGCGTATGACATAGCATCAAGTGATAAATATCTTACTCCATGATTCAGCTTGGGTCTGGGGGTGAAATATGCATAATCTGGTTCTTTCCATCTCATGATGGCCATCAACATGAGAAACCATGAGTAATGAAATTATGTTCCCAGATCCTGCGCGTCCTTACAGTCATCCAGAAACATATTCAAGAGATAGGGTGTCCATCTAACTGTGCTGCCCTCGGCACATTGTGCTTCAACTGCGACGACCCCAATCGAATTCCTCCTTGCAGCATTTTCTTAACAGCTTGTAGGCCAAGATTTTTGCAGCCATTTGTGTCACGGCATCATTGATCCTCTTAATGATGATTCCTCACATCCCCCTGTCAATGTCATATTTCATTTTCATCTCTTCCGCGAGTGCTTTCACCTTTGTTTTGTCATCGAGAAATTGTGCAGGATCCATGCACCGGGATGGTATCCCTGTAATGTGCACAATGAGCTCCACGTCTATCGAGACGATATTTTCCAACAATATATCCCCGCCATGTGTTATCGCCATCAATTGTTTGACACAATTGTTTACGTACTGTCCTCTGCCAAAGTGTGGTAGCTCTAGCAGGCCTAGAATCCCCATTTTCTCCAATCTTGCTGCCCATTGTAGTGGTTGATCGATCGATTCCCCAACTGCATTCATGCCCACAGTCTGTAAGTATACTCTCTTTGCAAATTTTGGGAACTTTTCCATGTTTGTTACATTGTGGTCCAAGTATTTTAGCTTCTCAACATGACCTAGCAAGTTTGATTTCACCTGTACCCATCCGATATACGCAGAAAAACAAGGGCTATGACAAGTTTCTTGCGTGGTGACCTAGGTAGCTGTTTCTTATCTTTTGTAGTGGTTGGCTCGAGGTTCTAGCCTCCATCAGTCGAACATCAAAAAGCCATTATGTCCAGCCCGTGACATCTTCCATTGTTCCTTCTGGTGGGTGGTCTAACACAATTGTTTGAGATTCGTCTGGCTCGACTATTGTTGCCAGATTTTTCATTGTCCCATTAACTCTTGGAGCTCCTTCAGGGTTCTCTAGTTGCGCCTCATTCAAGGTTCTTGTTCCATGGTTCTGTTGGTCCCGTTCTTCTGCCAGCATGTCCACATTCATTCCCTCAGCAACTAGTTGTTGGATTTCTTCTACCACAGTTGTGGGGTTTATTGGTGTCATATCTGGTGAGGGGATTTCGATGATATTAAAGATCTCTTGCAGTTGTTGTTCACCTTCCTCCAATTGTGATTGTTCCCTAGTCCTAACTCTGGAGTGTCTGGTAGTATGGCTTGTTTCTTATTTCTTCGGTGGTGCCATAGTGATGAATGCCGAGTTTTTTCTGAGTTCAAAGGTCTCTGTAACCTCTGTGAATTGTGTTATGTTCTTGGTATGCTCTCTCACTCTCTTTCTTTTCTAGTCTCGCAATGAATTTTTTTCTCTCGCATCTGTGTTTTGTATGGGCATCGCATGAAGCTTGTCTAAGATGCTACCTTTATGTTGGATTCAATGAAAATCTGATTCCTTCATACTTTCCATTACTCTCCTCTGCCATCTCTAGTTGGCATGATTAATGTGGCATCCTGTCGATCCTTTATGGCATTCAATTCCGCATAACTTCATCGTTTTGTACTACATTTTCCATTTTTTCTTTTCCCTCCCATTTCCATCGTGACCTGGCCACTAGCCTTGTCCTCACCGAGTTTGTATTCCTAAGTGTGCATGTTCCTTTTTGGCGCATTGTGCCTCTATTGGTACTGTTTAATATCCTATTTTTTTCTTTTTTGTGGTGACTTTTCACATTGTGGATGGTCTCCTGTCCTTGTATGGTTTCAGTCGGCTCTCGTTGATAATCCCTCTAAGTTATGTTCCTTCTAAGTCCTTCAACTGTACAACTCCTACGTCTATGACAGTTTTTTCCTCGTACGGTCCTAACCAGTGCATTCTGAGTTTTCCTGGGTGTTGAAATGATTTGTTGTCATACAACAACACTAAGTCTCCTTCCATGAAAGTTTTCTTCTTGATGTGTCTATCATGCCAAGATTTGTCCCTTGCTTTCTGAACTTGTTGGTGGAACCTTGCTAGGATCCGATCTTCCTCTATGGTCATCAATTGATTTAGTCTCTCCTGTATTGTGCCTTGTTCCGTCATGTGTGTAATTGTTGCTATGTGCAATCTTGGTACTAGAAATTCAAATGGCACCACTACTTCTTGGCCATATACCAGTTTAAATGGTGTGTGCCTTGTCAACATTTTTCACGTAGTCCTGTAGGCCCATAGTACTGCTGGTATTTTTAGATCCCAATCATCCCTATTGACATTACAGATCTTAGTTAGTGCATTCTCAAGAATTTTTTTAAATGCTTCTACTGTGCCATTTGCCTATGGGTGGTATGGTGTGCTCTTCTGATGATGTACTTCAAATTCTTCGGTCATAGCCTTGATAGTACTGTTAATGAAGTGTGTGCCTTGGTCACTCATCAAAACTCTCAGGAGCCCAAATCTAGTGATGATTTGTTCAAATAGAAAGTGTGATGTTGTTTCTGTGCTGCAATCCCTCACTGGTGTTGCTTCGGCCCATCTTGTCAGGTACTCTATTGCGGTAATAATGTACCTTGCTCCTGTTCTTTTTTTTGGTGGGTTGATTGGTACCACAAAGTCTATCACCCATTTATCGAATACCTGTAATGTTACCTATGGTCGTAATGGCATCTCATCCCTTTTATTGGGTTTAACAACCCTTTGGAAAACATCGCATATCTGGAAGTACTCCTTCGAGTCATTGTGAATTGTCAGAAACCATAGTCCTGCACGTGATACCTTATGCATGGTAGCTTTGCATGCATAATGTCCTCCTACTATTCCCTCATGGGATTCTTCTAATACTCTTGGTATTTCGTGTTCTAACACATATCTGCACAAGATGTTGTCTGCGCCTATTTTGTATAGGTTTCTTGCGATCAGCTGATATTCTGCAGCCCGAACTACCAGGTTTTTCTTCTTCCCGATGTTATACTCCTATGGCACAGTACCTATTATCAAGTACTAAATGATATCTACAAAGTACTCATCAGCAATCTGGAATGAAAAAAATTGTGCATCCGGGAAGTTGTCCTCTAAATTCATAGGTTCTTCTCCATTTGTGACCCTTGATAGGTGGTCAGGTCCTACATTCAATTTTCCTGGCTTGACTATTACTTCAAAATTGAATTCTTGAAACAGTAGTAACCATCGACAGATTCTCCCCCCTGATACGGATTATTTTCGACACAAAATGACAGCGGAGATATAATAAGGAAATGCACAGAGATATCGCAGATATTCAATAATATAACAGAAATGTATCAAAGATGCAACCATAAACATAGATATATAGTAATACATGATTTATATTAATGAAATAAATGTACAGAGACTGTAAAAATATAGAATGAAAGACTCTCTAGAATGGTGGCAGCTTATCTCTGAGAAGAGATGTGACGGCTACTCGCATTTGCAAGAAGATTATTAAAATGAGGCTCTGAAGGCCTTTTTACAATAAACAGGAATTCCAAAAACCCTAGACATCCAAAAAACTAACCCTAGGAGATGAAGTGCCAAAAGTCATGTGGGCCCCGTTTGGGTAAGTTAGTACATCAACTTCCCGGGATTGTAACGTTTGCATACGATCTTTGTTTTAGGCGTATGATAGATCGTTGGAAAGGTATCATCAAGGAGATTCATTTTGGGGGACAAATAATTCCTTCAATTATCATTGAGAACCTCTATCTTGAAAAACCTTCATTTGGGCCCTCAAAATGGCCCCGGAAGTTAAAAACCATTAAACATAGTTAAGTGACAAAATTGCCAGAAAACTGTTTTGAGCCATTGGGAAAAGGTGGGTGGCCACTGATATCCACCTTGATCAATCCTCCCTCCTTAGGAAGAAATGGTCTCCATTGCATTTATTTCCCGGAAGAGAGGGAAAATCGTTTGTTGAATCTGCATCTTGGTGAGTTGTTTGTGTTGTTGGAGACGTTGCACTGCTCAGTTTGTGGAAGTCTGTCATGAACCTATTGAGGATGAGGTTGTTCAACAAGTCGAACTACATGAGAGGATGATGTGTATAAGGAATATTTGTGCTTTGTTGCAACCTTTTCGACCTGCTTCTGTTGGATAGAAGGTGCTTAGGGAGACGTTGTAGTGGTTGCAGTGTCCTTCTCTTCCCCTTTTGAACAGATTGTGAAGAAGATGAATTTTCCAGTATGAGATACTGCCTTGCGGAACTTTTTAGGTGGAGAAGTAGTCGAAACTACCTTTGGTATTCTGCAGAGATGATCCCCCCAGAGAAACAATGACATTGCGAGGTCGAGACTCATAAACAACATGGTGCTTGTATATATATGGTTGGCCCAAGAGAACATCACAGACATCTAGTGGGGAAACATCACATAATACCTCATCCTTGAAGGGTTGGATGTCATATGACAATCGACATTCCTATCTGACACGAAGATCTCGTCCTTGGCGAATCCACCCGATGTTGTATGGCTGCGAGTGTGGTGTTGTCGACAATCCCAAATGTTTGATGACCTTTTTTGAGATGAGGTTCGTCTAGCTTCCGCTATCAAAAATAAAATGCAAGGGGGTCCCCTTCACCCACATATGTGAATGAAAAAGGTGCTCCCCCTCTTCAGGATCTGTTGGTTCTTCTGGTTGAATTGTTGTGGTCATGAAAATAACAGTTGGGTCTATGTCAATGATCTTTCCTTTACCAGTATTTTTAGAATCAGATTCTGAATCAGGGTTTGGCTCCTTGTCTTTGATCTCGTCCACCAATGACCATTTTGAGGGACATTCATCGGTGTTGTCCCAGGGGATTTTGTGGAAATCACACCATTTTTTGATGTCCTTCTTTGTCTTCCTGTGACCCTTCTTTTCCTATTGCTTGGACTGGTTTTTGGGAGACTGTTTGTTAGGGTCATATTTTTCATACTTTGGTTGTTGTTGATTTGCAAAACCGAACTCTCGTTTGTTCTAGTGCTTAAATTTTTGCTCGATTTTAACAGCATGTCGATAAGCAACACCTAGTGATGAGATGTTCAAAAAATCCATTTCAGTTTGGATGTATTTGTGTAGAGCCCCACGGTATTTCAGAACCAAATGTCATTCGGAGTCTTTTATACCCAACTTGGTGCACAAGGTATGGAAGGTATTGGTGAACTCCAGAACTTCTTCGCCCCTCTCTTTCCACAGTGTGTTCCATCTCATGTGTTGGTCCTCATAGTTGCCAACAGGGTAATATTGTTCCTTTACTGCATCCACAAAAAAATCCCAAGTGGGCTCGACCCCATATATTCCAAACTCCTCTATGGAACTTTGCTCCCAGTAAGTTTCCCACCAATGTTTGACATGGGGGAGATCTTTAAGGAGTGTGAAGATGATATTTTCTTTGTCGGAAAACTTATGAACAGAGAAATAACCTTCTAACAGATTTAACCATTTGTTTAGGGCATCTGCATCTATCTGACCTTCAAATATGGGAATATCAAAATTAACCTATACCTTGAAAGGAGAGGTGCTTCCAAAGTGGTTGTTTGATGAATATTCACATGTTTCTATAGGTAGGCATTGAAGGATGTGGGAAAAATTCTCCATCATTTCGTCCCTCTGTCACGTGAGAGCTTGCTCAAGTAACAGATTTATAGGATCGTCTGCTCCATCATTTTTCTTTTCTTCTGCCATGGAAAGTTTCTTGGGAATGAGAGAGCGATTTTCTTCAAGAGAGACAAGCACAAGACCCAAATTTCTATACTTGGACCTCGTCGGGGACATGTACTGAAAAAAACGATCAAGAGTAGCTTGCTCTTATACCACTGATCCGGATTATTTTTGGCACGAAATCAGAGCGAAGATATAATAAGGAAATGCACAGAGATATCACAGATATTCAATAATATAATAGAAATGTATGAGAGATGCAACCATAAACATAGATATACAATAATACATGATTTCTATTAATGAAAGAAATTTATAGAGACTGTAAAAATATAGAGTGAAAGACTCGCTAGAATGGTGGCATCTTATCTCTAAGAAGAGATGTGACAGCTACTCGCATTCGCAAGAAGATGATTACAATGAGGCTCTGAAGACATTTTTACAATAAACAGGAATGCCAAAAACCCTAGACATCCAAAAACCTAACACTAGGAGATGAAGCACCAAAATTCATGTGGGGCCTGTTTGGGTAAGTTAGTACATCAACTTCCCAAGGTCGTAACTTTTGCATACGATCTTCATTTTAGGCATATGATAGCTCGTTGGAAAGGTATCATTGAGGAGATTCATTTAGGGGGATCAATAATGAACTTGGATATCATTGAGAACCTAGATCTCAAAAAACCTTCATTTGGGCCCTCAAAATAGCCCAAGAAGTTAAAAACTGCTAAAAATATTAAATTGCCAAAATTGCCAGAAAATTGTTTTGAGCCAGTCGGAAAAGGTGGGTGGCCACTAATATCCACCTAGATCAATTGACCCGGATTTTATGAGTAGAATGAAATGAATACAAATTATTAATAGGTGCTTAACACAAAATAACAAAGATACAGTAAAACTGGTTTTCTATTCAATAACGAAATAAGTTGACACTGTAAAATGCAGCGGAAACAAGCTTGTTGGAATGGTGGTGGCTTATCTCTGAGAAGAGATGTGACGGTTGTGCGCATTCGCAAGAATAAGATCAAAATGAGGCTTTGAAGGCCTTTTTACAATAAAAAGGAATGCCAAAAATCCTAGACATCCAAAAACCTAACCCTAGGAGATGAAGCACCAAAAGTAATGTGGGCCCCATTTGGGTAAGTTAGTACATCAACTTCCTCGAGTCGTAACTTTTGCATACGATCTCTTTTTTAGGCGTATGATAGCTCATTGGAAATATATCATCGAGGAGATTCATTTTGGGGATCATTCATTTCTTTGGATATCATTGAGAACCTTGATCTCGAGAAACCTTCATTTGGGTCCTCAAAATGTCCCCAGAAGTTAAAAATGGCTAAAAATAGTAAATTGCCAAAGTTGTCAAAAAACTATTTTGAACCAGTGGGAAAAGGTGGGTGGCCACCGATATCCACCTGGATCACCCCCAAAACTAGACTTTTGACTAGATATTTAAGGGATGAGTGATTTGTGAACATCTTGAAGTGTTTCCCTAATAAGTAATGTTTGAACTTCTGCAGTGCATAGACCATAGCTAGGCCTTCCCTCTCTGTAGTATTATAGTTATGTTTTGATTCTAATAGCTTTCGTCTCGCAAATTCTATAGGGTGATCCAAATCTCTCGCTCCTGACTATGCCAAGATAGCTCCAAGTGTTATTGTTGATGCATCTACATGTATGTGGAATGTCTTCTCCTAGTCTGGAAATACTAGTATTGACGCGGTGACTAGCTTTTCTTTTAATGTATCCAGACCATGTTGACAATCATCATTCCACTGAAACTTTGTATCTTTTCTTAATATTTTCTCCACTGGTGCAGTAATCTGGGCATATCCTTTTATAAACATTTTGTATTATCATGTGTGTCTCAATGTCGATCTTAGCTGACGGATTGTTTTTGGTGGTGGCAAGTTAACAATTACTGCAATATTTGTCGCATCTACTAATAAACCTTGTTTGCATACTATATGGCCCAATAGTATCCCAAACGGTGTTCTGAATATACACCTTTTTATGTTTACTGATATATGGCACTGTCTACATCTTTCTAACACCAGTTGTAAGACCTCTACATGTTCTTTCAACAAACTATAGATTTTCCAATCGTCCAAGTATACTTCTAAAAACTGGTGGATGAATTCCTTAAATGTGACGATGACTACTCTGGAAAATATTGCTAGTGCATTCTTCAGTCCAAACGGCATGACTATGTACTATTAGGATCCCCATTATGTGGAAAACGTGGTCTTGTATCTGTCTTCCTGTGCTATCTTGATCTGGTGGTAGCCTGAGAATCCATCAGTGAATGAGTAAGCTTCGTGTCATCCTACGTTCTCCAACACTTCATCCGTGAAAGGTGTAGGGAACGGTTCATGTAGGCGTGCATCATTCAATTTCCTCAAGTTGACGCATATATGTATCCCTCCTTGTTTTTTTCCCTGAACTACCATCGGAGTTATCCATTCTGATTCTTCCACTGGTTCTATGATTCTGGCTTCAAGCATCTTGTCGATCTCGGCTTTGAATTTCTGCTTATATATCAGGTTCAATATGTATGGTCAATGTCTGATTGGTCTCGCTTCAGTGCTGAGTGGTATCTTCATTTATCCTAGCTCTCTTGCTATACCTTTCATCTCTATAAATGTTGTGAGAAATAGTTCATTATACCCATGCAGTAACTATGTTATGCTTTGTATTGTTTGCTCGTCCCAGTAGTCTCCAATGCTATCCATTTTGGGATTTTCAACTGTCCCAATGTTGACTTTATTTACCTTGATCAGCGCAGAAATGACTTATGATTCGATTGGTGGCCCCTCCACTTCTCTTTCGCCTTCTGCTTCCTTGATCTGAAAATCACGTGGATCATCTTCATCTAGTGCTTCCTCCTACACATGGTAACATGACAACAGTTCTTTGACTATCTGTTTGTTCCATTGTTTCTCTTCTGTTATGAGTTCGACTTCTGGTTCCTTGATGAATATCCTCCCTCTTATATTTTTAAGAGTTCCATCGATGTTGGGTTTTTCATGCTCTAATGAAAAAGTAACTATAAAATTTTGTTGCAATACTGTTCAGGTCGTGGTTCCTTTGCGCAGTTCCTGGTCTGTATACCAATTTGTTGGTATGCCCTCTAGAGTGTGTATAAAATAATGAGGCCATTATTCTGGGGGTTTCAGTTTCCACAACGTTCTACACTTCTCTAAGTGTTCCGCTGGTGCCCCGTTTCCATCACAATTATGATGCTTGTTGTTTTTTTGTTCTACGACGAACCTTATGCGCAGTAAACTCTTACGTTGGTACCAATATATGATTTTCTCTTTGTGTGTGCCCCACCATCTTGCAGGTGTGGCTTTGAGTGATATATCAAGTGCTAAGAGTCTCTTATTTTCTACAACTCCATCTTCATATTGTGCCAAGAATACTTCCAGATCGTTTACTATGTGGAAACTAGGTGGTTCCCTTTTCTTCGTGCCTACCCATCTTACTACACGGTCTATTCGTGCACATATTCTTGTGGAAACTTCATGTAGTCTTTGTTTCCAATTCTCTAAAATAGTATATGAGTCTGTCACACATGAAGTAATGCTCTGCCAACTGAGTATTCCATCTGCAGTTGGATTTACGTAATCCTCATCATGCACAGTTGTTCTGTAGAACTGAATGCTTTCTTATAATTCTAGGCAAGTGGGTTCTACAAACCTTTCCCATTTTGATGGGTCTAATGGCACGATGACCATGTATTCACCTGACTCAAATGTCATTTTTCTTCTCTTAAAATTTATTATGTCCTGGTTGTCAAATGCCTAATCCAAACCAAGCAATGTTGGGTATGGTGTTATGCGTCCACTATTTCAATCACTTCAAATTCTTCCTTGGTGCACAATCCATCCAGGTCTATTGTCACTCCTTTCATTCTACCAATTGGGGTTGGAACTTGATTAAATTGTGGTGTGTCTTGCCCAGTCATCATTTCGACCTACACTATATATGCATCTGATGTCCTTTCTCGCATCAACTCCATAGTTCTACAATCTTTGTCATCGTGGCCCACTGACTTGAAAAAGTTATAGTATGAACTCTTTGGGACTATCTGGTATTTTTTCATCATTGAGTAGTGATATGGATCGTGCCCCAGTTTCTTGCAGATTTTTCACCATAGTCCTCCTATTGGTAATGGATTTGGCATTTGTGTTGCCATATACTGCGCGAATGTTGGAAATTAGTTCTTGTGGTGCCCTTCCTATTGTAGTAAAATTCCCCTACGGACAAGTGAATGTCCTCTTGGATCTTAGACCCCTATGACCAAGACAGAAAAGTGCTAACTTTGAACACTAACATTCCTTTAAACATAGGTAAACTAATCAATATAAAAGAGGAAGAAAGTATGAGTACCTTTTTATGAATTTTATCCTTGCTCGGTCCAGGTTGAGCACGATCTGCAATTCCTTCAATGAGTCCTGCAATCCAATAAACAACAAAGACAAAGCATACTTCCTATTCTACCATGATTAGTTTAAAACTAGATTCATCCAAAAGGAACAAGTCCATGCAAATGTACACAAACTTGAAGGAAACAGGCCAAGCACATGTATTAATGAGAACTCAAAAGAGATACATACAAACCATTGATGAAATCACAACAGCCTCTCCAAGTCCTCCTCGCCCAGTCCTTGCATAAATCTTTCTACCAAGACCATAGGCTTGATACCTCCAATTTGATCCTTCCTTATGAGATCATAAGTTTGGTATCTCTAAACTTATCCATCCCCTCTTCCTCCATGGAAAGCCCTCATTATATAGGTTTTGAAGGCTTAACCACCATGGAGAGGATCTCTCATCAGATCCACTAAAAAAGGGATCTCTACGATATTTAGGGAGAAAATATTTCTTAAGGAATTTAGGGAGAAATTATCTCTCAAGGATTTTAAGGAGGAAATATTTCAACCATCCATGAGATCCTCCACCTTCCCTAAAAAATAGGAAACCAAATGTGAGGTGTATTCTCACACTTAATTACTTTCTTTTTCATGAATATTAATAATAATTCATGTGCACTTTATTCTCACACTTAATTAATTTCTTTTTCATGAATATTAATAATAATTCATGTGTACTTGGTATTTTGGCCTTCATGTAATATATCTCTCCTCCACACTGACTAGGGATTGTGACATAGGTTATTCCATGGTGTCGATGTGTATGAGACACTTATATGACACTTTACGAAACTTAGGGAGAGTTACCTAGGTGTACAAATTTCATGTGTAATAGAATGCCCCCTAAAGTGTGAGGTCAGAAGAGATAATGATGGCCGAAACACTTTACAAATCTTTAATGCAAGGGTGTGGAGTTGGAGAACCTAGAAGACGCTACAAACAACCATAAAAAAGTATTAAAAAATGTTCCATTTCTGAGGCAGGAATTCCTATGCATTAAATACAAGATGAATCAAAGCATGGTCGTCGATCAATACACTGTGGATCCATGAAAATATTGACTAAGGATATGGACACCAAAGATACAATGTGGATCCATACCTCCATGACGTGAATTGATCGTAGCCACGAAAAATACACAATGGAGCTATGAGATGATAAAACATATCTACAGACCAATACAATGTGGATCTATGTAACAGTCTATATCAGCATGCTCAAATGATCTCCTTCGCAGCCTGGGAAAAGCAGTTAACAGAGTGAAATTTCAACCCAGGGTCTTCATCCCAATCTCAATGTTGTATGAATCTAGCCATGTGAATAGAGCTTTTGATGTCAAACATGGTAGAAACCACTTGATTACAGGTCATTGAGGTAAATAATCAAACAAGTGTGAGGGAAATCACCAATGATGTCAATGAATCCCAAGGTACCCTAGTACATTACAACGAATGTGAATAAATGAGCTAAGGTCGAACATTCGTGGAATCATCCAATCATAGGTAAATGATGTAAACCCACTGTCATAAGTGAGGAGGCCTGCCATTGAGGCATGCAAGTCTCAAGGTACTAATTGGTTTCTAAGTCTAATTCTTGGATGATGTGTTGAAGTCAACAGGAAGAGACTCGTCGAAGGAGGGCCTTAATGTATCCCCGATCAGTGACATGAAACTAACATAGGAATGTGATGTAATATGGTGAATCAAATTAATATGGACTGACACGGGAAATGGAATCTGGTAATATTCAGATGGATGGTTTGAAGTGAAACTTCCTTTGAACATGATGAGGCACAACAACTGACTTGGCATCATTGACTCGACGAGTACCAAAATTTAATGTGATGACAATAAGAACACTCTTCCACTGGATGAAAACGTATGGCGGCACATGGAATTGGTATGACTTAGAGACAAGTAGATTACCCAACTATAAGATGAGATGCAAACAGGTGCCATGTTCCAGGGTGAAAAAAGTTGCCATAAAGGATTCTCAAAAACTTGACCCACTTCCTTCAATTTTTCCCCCACCCAAAAAGATGAGTACCTCTTTTTAATTTAATGAGCTTGAGGAGGATAACACGTGCTTGATATAACTCACCTTTGGTAAGTTCCTCTTCCTTTGTTTAATGAACTGGAAGTAGTAAGTTTTTTTCCCCATATGGGTCCTTAAATGTGTAGTTTAGCGAGACCAGAGAAGGAAAACTCGATGGTTTTTCATCTTTAGAGAGTTTGAAAATAACTTAAAGGTGACTCAAAGGTTGTCATTTTTTTTAATTTTAGTCTCGTGGGGCTGAAAAAGAGATAAACTACCACTCAAAAGACTCCCTTTCAAACCTTTTAACGAGTGTCAAAGGAAGCAAGATCACTTGGCAATATTTTCATGTTTAGAGAGTTTGAAAAGAGCTTAAAGGAGACTCCAGGAGGTTCATTTTTCGTATAAACTTTACAAGTCCAAAAAAATGATAAAAGTCTACTCGGTTACATTCTCATGTATTTTCGAGCGTGAGAAAGAACAAAGACTAAGCTCGGTATTGGTTTCATTTTTACACAATCTTGAAACAAAATTAAACTATGCTTGTAAATTCCCAACGTAATTTCCAAAGGTAGGGATACCCATGGATGGTTGGTACTTTGACCCTAGCTTGAAATGCTAGTGGAATAAATCTAGAATGATAATCAAAGGCTGGAGGCATGCCCCCCCAAGCTTCAATTCATTCATCGACTTTGAGGTTGTCACCAATTTCTGTACTAGATGCAAAAAAAGGATAAGGGTGGATGAAATGAAGGTTCAAATACGATACCTAATGAAAGACTCGACTCAACATCTACAAGATATAGCTAAAGAATCGAATCGATATCTACAAGATCTAGTGAAAGACTCGACTTGACGGGAGAGGTGACTATTTCATTTTTTAATGAGCTTGACACAGGAAAAGAACTATGCTCAGGACCTCTATTTCATTTTTTAACGAACTTGACACAGAGAAGAAAACATATGCTCAAGGTCTCTCCTTGATCATGGCTTCCAAGAGGACAATGCTCTAGAAGGAATACATGTCAATGGGACAAATGCCAATCATGGCTTCCAATAAATCTTCACTAGATGGAAGAAAATAACTCTGAAAGGAATACATGTAGACAACCTCGATAAGGGTAGGGAGATCTGGCTCTAATAGCCCTATTGAAGAGATGACCATGTCAACTACCATATCTAAGCCAGGAGAGACTGAGCTCATAGTGAGAGGCTCATCTTCATCGGCAATTGAAGGCATGGGAGATAATGCCACATAATTGACCTATGGTGGGGGAGATATCGTCTGAATATAAGAACCATTTAGGGAGGTCATTGGGTTGGTAATCAAGTCAGGACCAACAAATGAAAGTTGATCAATAGCCACAATTCTTCCATTGTAAGGAAAATATGTCACACGAAAAAGAGTGGACACAATAGCTTTCATGGCATAGACATAATCTCGCCCAAGGAGTAAATCAAAATCCAAGGGGTCCTGGAATTCCATAACATCAATAAAGACAGTTTTCTCTCCCAAAGTTAGGGGAAACTGAGGAAGGAATCCTAAAGGGTGACCGGTTCTTCTGTTAAAATCTAACAAATTATGTGTAACTGGTACAAGCTAAGGATAATTGAAAGCTTTCCAAGCAATAGAGGATAAAATACTAACGGACACACCTTCATCTATCACTGTCTGAGGAACATCCTAACCACAAACCTGTACTGTAATCTTGAAAGGAATGTGAGAGGGAAGACGAGGTTTAGTTAGTGCACCCCAATCAAAAAGGATGGCCTCATTGGGGTTCCATGGGAGAAGGAGGAATTCCCCCCAACACAATATATTCTGTATCAATGAGAAAAACGTGGGCAGTAACAGGTTTACTCTCTAGAGGGAGAGTAGGATCGACCGATCATGGGATCAGATCGACCACTTTGGTTTTATTCTCCAAGGGGAGAATGGGTTCGACAGATGGAAACAGATAGATGCTTAGATTTCACTCTCCAAAGGAGGAGTGGGATCGACCGATGAAGGAACCAGATCGACCACTTTGGCACTCTTCAGAGGAGGAGTGGGATCGATCGATGGAACTGGATCAACCACTTTGGGTTCACTCTTTATATGAAGAGGGGGGTTGACCAATGATGGAACTGGATCAACTACTTTGGTTAGTGGTTCAACCGAGGATGAAACCAGATTGACCACTTGATCAACTGGACTAACTGGGGATGGAATCGGATTGACCAGTCGATCAACTAATGATGGGTTGGGGGAAATCTTATGATAACCAGTTAGAATTTGAAGCTTTTCCAAAATAGAAGAATCCTCGTCCATACGAGGACAAAGGTGATATTAATGATCACATTTGCATAACATGCAAGGAAATTTGATAGTTGTCTTCTTCTTACCAACCTTAACATCACTAGTTGACGGGGCATAACTAACATGTCTAGCAGGGGTCGATGACGTGGAGGACCACATTTCTAAGACCTTGGGAAGACCATGGAAATCCCTCAAAAAGTGGTCACCCTTACAAATACTGCAAGGGAATTTAGGTTTCATATTCTTCGTTGTAGTCTTATTGACCTCACCAACACTCCCATTATGATTAAAAGTAGTTGGTTGCTTGGATCCAAAATCTGATCTAGTTGGACGCTTGGTCCCTTTTTGGTTCTTCTTCTTCTTCTCTTTCTATTTCTTCTTCTTCTTATCAACCTGGCTACTTGATTTAGAGATTTCACTAGGTGAAGAAGGAGAAAGGGAAGGAGACTTAATGGGTGAAGAAGGAGAAAAGTTGACATGAGGTTGATGTGTGGGTGGTGTACTTACATATGAAGCACTAGGTGCATTTAAAGCAATGGAAATATTTGAGATCACCGGAGTGGGGAACAACCAAATCGGTAATCCGATCGTGAGTCTTTGAAGACTCAGTGTGGTAATGCATAGAGGACCAATGTTTCCAAAAGAAGGAAAGGTGAAAGGTTCCCCAGGAAAAGGGGTTCCTCCATTGGTACTCCCAGGATTTGATGTTGTTAACACTGACTCGACCTAAGGTCCACTAAGGAAAATAAACAACACATGCTACAAATCTGAGAAGAAAACAATCAAACAAACCTTCCCACAATGAAACCACTAGTTGGTGTTGAAATCCAACATCCCCAGATCAATATATGAAGGGGATGAGATAGATCGGGCAGATTAGTTACATTGGCGACCTGCTTAACGGACTTACGCCTTGGTGAAAACTTACACACAATAAATGTGGATTTACCCTCCAAGGAGCCCGAGTGAGTTTGACCAACGTATGTTCCAGGTACAGTGAAGACTTCTCTTCACCGTCACCTTGTGTAAAGACCCTAATGATTATGGCTACTAAGGTCACCAACTCGCAATCAACCTCTGGGCAGGTACACTCGACAGTCCAGTCTGAATGTATGGGGAGGATAACAAGTCCAAAATCCTTCAAGAGAACTAAGGACAAGTGGACTGGTAAAACTCTAGAGGACCCCGAATAGATTCGAAATTTGCAAAACACCGAGACCAAATGAAGACAGTTCGACCTCAAGAAGAACCCCCAATATACGATCTGACTACTATGAATGGTTAAGCCTTTGAGGGATAATATTTTTTGCTCTCCCGAACGCGACCTCGTGTGTAACCCCTGTGTGAGAAGGGTATCCCAGCTATTCTTATACCAAAATTGGATTTTACTCTTCCTATCGCAGGATGCTAAGTTTGTTTGACAGCTTTGGAAAGTTATTCTTTCAACCTATTCCAAATCCCTACAACCTAAGCTAATGTAGGTTTGCTATCAGAAAATGTAAAAATTTCTGATAAATTTTAGTTTAGCATTGATTTTAGTGGTTGTTGTTTACTCAAGAGGAAAATGGCGTGGACTAAATGATGTTTTGACCGACTCTAAACAGTGCAAAGAAATGAGAATGCAAATATTTCACTTCGATGAAAGCTATATTATGAGAAGGCGAAAACATTTATCATTCTCAAATGCATAATGTCCCAAAAAAATTATTAAAGTCATCAATGTCAAGATCTTCAAGAAATGAGTCAAAGAGATTATGCACCAATACACAATTCTTCCCCCCCCGGGCCATGAGGGGGGGGGGGGGGGGGTTTNGGGGATTTTAAGAATTCAAGAACAAAAAATGTCAAAAACCATGCAATTTCTCTACTCAAATGGAAGCTAGTTTCACTACCCAAAAGCAAGAATTCATCTATATTATTTGTTTGATTATAATGTATAAATAAATTAAATCCAAATCCTTTAATTCTCCACTACTTTCAATTAAAAGAGGAGTCAAATGCAGATGCAAAAGACACAAAGCATGCACTCAAGGAAATGAGGTATGAAAGAAAACAAGTAGAAAATTGTTCTAACAATAACTCAATCAAGGATTTGACAACCAACAAGCATTCAAGGAGTACAAGAAAATGCAGAGAAGAATCCAAGAAAAGACAAGGAGAAAGAGAAATCACTTAAATTGTCCCGACAAACCAAGAAGCAAGAAAGGGAAATTTCACATTTATGAAAAAATTTCAAGCTCCAATCAAGATAATAAGGAGTGATAAGTACCAAATATAAACCTAAATAGATTCACAAACCAACATACAGATTCTGGGTAAATAATTCCACAGAACAGACTGAGAAAATATGAGTAGAAGAGGGCAAAAATCCTCCAAGAAAGAGATCAATGCTCTGTCTCTCAAGGGCACAGAGTGTTTCAATGCTCTATAAATAACTATAGGGAAGCACTAATTATATATCATCACTCTGATATGTCCTACAAGGGGGCATTGATCTTCCCATAAACTCAAAAAAGAGCCAAAAAATTAAAAAAAACTCACCCAGAATGCACAGAAATTGGTGAAATTGCTAGTGAAGATGGGAGAAAGGTAATGGATCATGAATAAACAGTAAAATTGATCCAAAAGGTGGGATAATGGCAGAGGCAATCCAAGGAAATACAAATTGATTTTGATCCCCAGTGGAGTCACCAATTTTTGTTGTAGGAAAATTCCCCTGCATACAGGTGAATGTCCTCTTGGATCTTAGACGCCTATGACCAAGACAGAAAAATGCTAACTTTGAACACTGACATTCCTTTAAACATAGATAAACTAGTCAATAGAAAAGAGGAAGAAATTATGAGTACCTTTTTATGAATTTTTTCCTCACTTAGTCCAGGTTGAGCACGATCTTCAAGTCCTTCAACGAGTCCTCCAATCCAATAAACAATGAAGACAAATCATACTTCCTATTCTACCATGATTAGTTTAAAACTATATTCATCCAAAAGGAACAAGTCCATGCATATGTACACAAAATTGAATGAAACAGGCCAAGCACGTGTATTAATGAGAACTCAAAAGAGATACTTACAAACCATTGATGAAGTCGCAACAGCCTCTCCAAGTCCTCCATGTCCAGCCCTTGTATAAAACTTTCTCCCAAGACCATAGGTTTGATACCTCCAATTTGCTTCATTCCTTATGAGATCATAATTTTGGTATATTTAAACTTCTCCATCCCCCCTTCCTCCTTGGAAATCCCTCATTATATAGGATTTGGAGGCTTAACCACCATGGAGAGGATCTCTCATCAGATCCACTAAAAAAGGGATCTCTAAGATATTTAAGGAGAAAATATTTCTTAAGGATTTTAGGGAGGAAATATCTCTCGAGGATTTTAAGGAGGGAATATTTCAACCATCCATGAGATCCTCCACCTTCCCTAAAAAATAGGAAACCAAATGTGAGGTAGATTATCACCCTTAATTACTTTATTTTTCATGAAAATAATAATTCATGTGCACTTGATTCTCACATTTAATTAATTTATTTTTTCATGAATATTAATAATAATTCATGTATACTTGGTATGTTGGCCTTCATGTAATATATCTCTCCTCTGTGACATTGACTAATGATTTTTACATAGATTATTCCATGGTATCTATGTATATGAGACACTTATATGACAGTTTACAACACTTAGGGTGAGGTACCTAGGTGTGCAAATTTCATGTGTTACACTTTCTTCATGCATGTAGTACAACAAACGGCTTCTTGTTTGTCCGTACTCTTATTTTGGTTTAGTTGGAACGTTAAGTTCTTCAGATCATCCTTTAGTTCTTCGATGATTGGATCTGTCTGTTGATATTGGTTCTCTTCCAGTTGCAGGGTTGCCTGCAGAGCTTTTGTCTGTGTCTGAAACTTTTGTTGTCGCAATGGGTATTTTAAGTGGGGTAGCAGTGAATTGACGAACAGGAGCCTATGTTGGATATCGGTTATGAGATACTTAATTTTTTCCTTCAGTCACTTGAATATCTAGTTAATCTCCCATACAGATTCTCCCAGTTTTTGTGTAATATCGATCATCTCATTCATGTACTGATATTCTGAACTCGGCTTCTGGAACCCGTTTATCAACAGTTTCTTGATGTCTGCAATTGTTCTGGATGTTCCTGGTGGATTGTTTGTAGCTAAACTCATATACCAATCCAGTGTGTGATCCCTTAGTGTAATCGTTAGTTGTGTCAGTTTAGTATCTTTGTCTATGATCTGTTTTTCTTTCCAAATCTTCTCATAGATGAACAAATTTTTTTTCGGGTCCTCTGATGCTTCTCCTTTAAATTATGGTAACCTGATGGTGGGATTGTGTCCTTTCATTCTAAATGTTGAACTACTACCCCCGCGCGGTGTAGATACTTGACTAGTGTTGCCTGAACTGTCTCCTCCAGTTGTTGTTCTTTGTGTAGATGTTCTTCCTGTTGTTTTTCTTGTCCTGAAATTTGGTTGTCTAAACGGTGGTGTTCTCTTTGGTGTATTAGTCGCACATGGGTTTATGGGTTCCACACTAACATTAATATGGATAGGGTTGTTTCCTTCTCTTCCCGTTATTTGACCTCTTGTCTTCCTCAAATATGTTGCGCACAGGATTTCCTTAATCTGCTCCACAACCCAAAGATCCTCTACCTCTTACTCGTCGCTCGCCAAGCCTTCCCTCATGGCTACGACTCTATTCTTGGTATTCACCTTGTATTGGTAGGGTTCTCTGCTACACGTCTTTCCAGTGATTTGTTCATCATCCATACTGATTGGGTCCAAGGTTTCCTCCTTTCCCTTATCTTTTCCCCCTTCCATTTCTCGTCTTTCTGTCAATTCTTCCCCCCTTCCCCCATGCACACGGGGAAATTTAGTTGTCTGACTCCATTGTCATTATACCCTTGTTGTATAGTAGTATCTTAATGGAATTATACAATGATCTAATGTACCTTCCTCGGGGTCTGCATATGAATTCTTGCTCCGTTGCGTTATACGACTTTTTTGTATCTACTGCAAACTCCGTTATAAAACCTACCACAATATTGTCAAGCCAAAAGTCTACTGCGCAGGTGAATTTGTTGTTCACCTGTTGTAACTACTTAATCTGTACTGGGGTCCACTCTGATTTTTGGATCCGATTTTTTGTGTGGTTATCCTTTAAACTTACTATCCACTCTTGCAATAAGTGTGGAAAATCACAGAAAAAGACTTCGTGCAAATCAGTAAACACATATATCTCAAGATATTTCCAGGGTGTTACTCTAGGATTTCTGTTATCTTTTTGTGAAAACTCCAACTCTTTTGTTCTTAGTCAGAATTCGATCTCTGCTTTTGTGGGATTCCACAGTCTCAACATCCCCTTCTAGTGGTTCATTGCTTTCTTCTCTTCTTTAATATTCTCTGCTACTGCCTCTCGCGAACCTTATGTATCTTTTTACATATCTTCAACATATCTCATCTACTCAATTTTCTATTGTTCCTACCAATGGCAATGAAACCATTTGTTAGTTCTTACTACACTATATCCTGTCTGAGTTTGTATCGAGTGAACCAGGGTTCATTTATGTTCAGGTTTCCAACAAAGCCTCTAAAACTAGCGGCCCTCCTGGTAAACCAGAAGGCAACACTGCACACCGGGTGCACTGCGGCGTCTCACCCAAGATAGTCTTAATGGGTCGCTGCAATACTCATGTGTTTGCAGCCCAGGATTGAGTGGAATATCTGAGAACTATATGTTGCATCTTATAATGTAACTTATTAATGTACTACAATTTTTTTGGCCCTTGGTTATGAAAGTAAGCGAAGATCAAGGAAGAAAAGGCAAAATGTGAACTGGGCAGAAGACACAATGACTGTTATTGGGTCAAAGTGAGCAAAAGAGTATAAAAGACGGAGCGAAGTAAAAGGAAGCAAGTCAATGAACTAGGATATCGAGGATGACAGATCAGCAAGGAAGAAGGATCATGGACAACTCAACAAGTGGAAAAATCCACCGTTGGATGCTTTGGAGCACCGCGTGAGAAGGAAGGAAAGACAGGCTAGCGAAGCCCTGAAAACGCAGGTCAAGTTGACCTAGGGTTTTGGTATCTAGGATTTTGACACCTAGGTTTCGGCCTAAGGATGTAGATGAGTGATTTTAATGTATAAATAGAGGTCTAAAGGACTTGGGATGGCTTATTGTTACTATTTTTGGTGTTATGATTGTTTTTGTGTGATCGAGTGAGTAACATTGTGTGAGAGAGAAGTGTTGAGTACGATAGCCTTCTGTATTATAAGATCTTCAGCTAGGTGCGGAGATCAACCCTGCAACTAGGTGTGCGGGGAGAGGAGAAATAGAGAGGAGAAGAAAGAAAATCTATTGGCTGAGAGCGCAGATAAGAATTGTATGCTTCACCTTAATATATTATAAAGAATGGTTATGTGGACGTATCCCTAGAGAGAGGGTGAACCACGTATACCTTGTGTTTTGTGTGACTGATGTTATGTTCTTTTCCTTTGATATACTGGTATTGTATTACTGTGGTAGAACTGATAGATGTGTGGAATAGATCTAAGCTTATAAGTGATGTATGCATGTTGTATTGTTCTAGTGTTGGATCTACTTGATATTTTCCTTGGTTGTAGACATCTTTGTACTACAACCCCCCCATAGCTGCTTCAGGTGAGACTGCATCTTCTTCGCAAGTGTTTTCGAAAGGGCTAGTAGTTAGGGCTTATTGGTGTGATCTTGGAGCTGAACCCTGTGTCTGCCCCTGTGCCAACAAATGGTTATGTTTTTAGGACAAGAATCTTCTTAAGGGAATGTCAAGGTGATTCCCATCAAAGATAGAAATTCAAAAGTGGATAGAGGATAAAGAAAAGGACTTCATTGAAGCCCAGAACAAGAACCCTAATCTTAGTATGGAGAATTTGTTGGAGAGATATATCTTTACTGATATACACGAAATTTTCTTTGGAGGAATCCATCAGGAGCTATATGAGTGGTTAGCTAGGTTAGCAGATACATAGTTTGAGATCATATTTAGACCTCCTGTGGTTTGGACGTCGGTGTTGATCAAGAAGGTCAAGAGAGTTGATAACATTGTTTCAAGAGCAGTAGACCACTAGTTTGATAGAACCATTGGAGAGTACATCATCGTGTTTTTTGTTGACAGAGTAGAGTCATATAGCCAAGCCGAGAGATATTTCTTCAAGGGACCCAGAGGAAACTTTTTACATTTTTTTAAGTTGAGGATCAAGATGCTATTACATGAGAAGAACATCTTGAAGATACAGTAGATTGGTCAGATCTGGAAAAGTTAATGTTTAGGAATTCAAACAGCGATAGCAACATAGAGATTGGACATACGCGTAGTGGGAGAGAATTCAGAGAAGTTTACCTTGCGAACCTATTTAAGCATAACTACGGGGATGAGGGTTTCTACAGTGGAGAAGAGGCAGATCTAATGAATGAAGATCATTCAGAACTCGCTAGGGCAGAGGTAGGGAAAGCTGAAGAGCCTCGTCGGGAAGAGCCAAAAACTTCAGGAACTGCACAGACTGTTGAAGTAAGTACCATTATCCCTCATGTTTATTTAGTAGCATTAAGCAATTAGATTAATCCAAGCCACCAGAGCATTCAGAGTACTGTCACTACTAGTCCACCACATACACAGTCAAGAACCCTAGGAAGATCTATGGAAGGCGAGATGAGGCTCCCTATTTTTAGGGGAGATGGGTCTGAAGACCCTGATCAGCACTGGTTCCTATGTGAAGTCATATGGAATATTAAAAATGTCAACTACGAAGTTGTTAAAAGAACTCAGTTTAGTACTACCCTAAGGGATCGCGCACTGAGCTGGTACATGAAGCTTGTCCAAGGACTTGCACATCCTAATCCGTTGAATGAGATCAAGAATGCATTGATTGCAAAGTTTAAGAAACCCAATTCAGAGTCATGATGTATTATAGAGTTGAAATATGTAGGGACCAAATTAATTTAAATCTATTAAATCCATAAATTGAAACAGTAAACTTCTACTTCTACACAGAAAACTCAGTAATTTATTTTAATTTAGCATATAAGCATGTTAAATTAATTAATGAACAACAATTTCATAACAGAATAAGAATTACTTAACAGACTAATACAAATTTACCTCTTCCTGATGCTAATTTCTCCGTTGACCCGATTGTCCAGCCTGTTGCTTTGTTGCTTCCTGATGCACTGACCAACTCTGCCCAAACCGAATAACCTCCCAGCCAGCTAGCAGTAGCCTATCCGGCTCCCTAGCTCTAGGAAATCGAAAGGAATATTGGCCCCCGTGCCCAAAACCCCTAGCAACCTGGTGCCCCCTGCAATGATACTCAAAGACTGCAGAACTCCACCACAGAACCAGAAAAGCCAAGCCAAAAACCAGAACTCTTGCCCCCCTCCAAAATGCTTCATTTCCCCAAAACGATGATCCCCCTTCCCGTAAGACTCCTACCGTCATATCCCTCCTTCACCGACTCTTTCCCCCTCATTAATTTCCTTATCCCTTTATTCATTATTTTATCCTCTTATTTAATGTCTTATCCTTTTATTTAATATTTCTTATCTCCTCTGTATACGTAAGTCTTTAATAAATTAAATTATTAACCCCTTTAACTTATTACCCATGTCATTGAATGTGATATGTAATTAATTAATTAATCAAAAGTTATAAACAATTAATTAATAAATTAATATTTAATTAATATTATTAATGCTAATCAATATTTAATTAAAACCATATTAGGACAATTAATTATAATTAATAATCCCTATACATCTATTTAAGTAGGGTTGTTACAAAATAGATCAAGAAGAAGGTAGCTGAACTTGTTTAGGAATTCGATCAGAGATTCAAGACCTTAACCAACCGACTGACTTTTCAGATCCCAGATGAGCAAAACAAAGAATGGTTCATTGTTTCCCTCTTACCACACATCAGAGTTCCACTGATGCAACAAAATATCGCTTCACAGGCTGAGGAA
Source organism: Picea engelmannii (assembly GCA_009831015.1). Taxonomy (NCBI): domain Eukaryota; kingdom Viridiplantae; phylum Streptophyta; class Pinopsida; order Pinales; family Pinaceae; genus Picea; species Picea engelmannii. Next base: position 849,075 of record ML781113.1, on the reverse strand, counting down.
TTGGAGATCGCCATGAATACTTGGCCTCTAGAGCTCCGATCCCTTTGAAGAAAGTCACTCTGCCCTGGTGTGAAGTATAGAGAAATAGACATTGCCTTGGCGAGTGCTATTACATGAAAAAATATGTTCAGACACCCACAAATTTGTATTGCACATTCTGTAATTCTGTGGGGCATAATGATAGAGATTGTAGGGATTATGACCTCATGCACTAAAGGTCAAGAGACATATACAAAATTCAAGGCAAAGTACAGCAAGAAGGAAACACTACGCGATACAACTCCACTGGAAGAGGAAAATTCAATCCTCGCGGTGGATTCAGAGGATGAGGACAAGGAGGAGGTATGGGTCGAGGCTGAGGATAGATCATTTGTTACAACTACGCACAACCAGGACACTTAGTAAGGGATTTTCAGACCCTTTCACTACTTCCAGCTACTGCAGTTCCTTTGAACATGTTATAGAAGATTGTCCTGTGATGCTAGCTAAGATTCAGGAAAGACAAGGACCTCAGCAGAACCTGCAAGTGAAACTGATATATTTTGAACCTCGCGGAGAATACCCTAAATTCATTGTTATCACTAGAGGAGGCACTGTTACAGGAGAAGACAGACTGACCCAAGGAAAGACTATAAAAGACTCAAAAATTAGGAAAGCTACAGAGAAGACCCAAACATTTGACGCAAATAAAGAAAAACAAATATTTGAGGAGGCAAGAAAATAGTTCAAAGGAGACCAAGGTTCTTCATCAAAGACAAGTCCAGAAGTAGGAGAATATGGAATGCCTCTGGCATTCGATCAGTCTGCTTCGCCAAAAGAGGGACAACAGGTAAGAAAGATCATGGAATTTTTATATACTTGTATTAAGTTGATTCAGGATGAGAGCATTGTACAAGAGCTACAAAATTTAATCAGACAGTGTGAGATAGGAAAGATAGACCCCTTACTGAATAGGGGAGTACACCAAATCGCTAAAAAGAGAAGGAAAAACAAGGAATTACACTTAAATGCTCAAATAGGAGAATATGATATAGACTATGTGATCCTCGACTTAGGGTCGAAGGTCAATGGCATGACGAAGAAAATCTGGGCACTGATGGGAAAACTGAAGTTTATCTACTCCCCTATCAGGCTTAGATGGCTAATCAGTAGGCAGTGAGTCCCTTTGGCAGATTGGAACATGTCCCTGTGGATATCGATGGAGTAAGAACGTTTGCAGATTTTGAGGTAATTGAGATAGTTAATGATAGTTTTCCTTACCCTGTGTTGTTAGGAATTGATTGGGCTTTCAATAATTCCACTGTGGTTGATTTAAAGAAAAGACAAATGATGTTTGAAAGAGATGGCCTTAGGGTCATTTCACCATTATATCCAGACGAAGGTCAGTGATACACGGAACCTATCAGAGAAGAAGACCACGCATATGAACTGGAAAACATATACAAATTAACGGCCAGGCAGCAGGACTGCATTAATCCTATGGCTAATGGAAACCTAAGTTGGCGAAGTAACAATGCATGTTCATCATATTCATAAGAAGCACTAGAGAACTAGTAGAAAAAAATGTATTAAGTATCTACAAGGAGATGTGCTAGATTAACCAGAGATGTTCGTTGAATCAGCACAACAGTAAGTAACTTTCCCACATTTGATAGTTTGAATCCTTTAGAAACCTTCTTGTTGGACTTCGAAGCAAGTGTACCAACACAACAGATATTTTTGGCAATGGATGAGGCCTTGAAAGAAACACCAGCGAGATGGTAGGGAACACACAAAAAAAACATACAGAATGGGTACAATGTTATACCCTGATGACCGCACGGTTCTCAGCACAAGTAGAAGGCTATGAAGTTCGGTACACAGGTCAAAGCTACCCAAAGGACCATGTGAGAAGTTGCGAGGAAGCCCGGAGAACCATTCCTCAAGAGTAGTGGGTGCACAAGTTCATTAACACACTAGACACAACTCCTATCAACTAGTACCTTCAAGTGGATTTGTGCCTCATCATTGCAGATTGGGAAGGTATGACTTAGAAATTTGTAACCACCTTATTATTTGACATTCAATATCCTTCAGTAGATCAAGCGCTACAGATTGTAAGACAAAAAGTATTTTAGGATGCCTCTAGCCCCCCTTTAGAACAAGAAGAGGATGAATGGACTGTGCATCTCCAGAAACTGCAAGGCTATTACAACATCGGTGCTAATGAAGACGATGATCCGAGGAAGGTGAACATCGCAGAAACAGAAGGCTAGAGGGATGTCGAAGGACTAGGAGTTGATCTACCATTCATTGAACAACTGATCAAAATTAAGAAGATCAATATTGGAATAGAGAAAACGCTAAAGCTTGCAAATGTTGGATATTACTGGGATGTTGCTACTATTGACAAAATAACAGAGTTACTGCATGAATATCAGGACTTGTTTCCAACCAAGTTCACCGATATGAAGGGAATTAAAGGGCCTATGGGAGAGATGAGGATCTCTTTGAAACCAGATGCAAGATCAATCAAACAGAGACTCTACAGATTGAACCCTAAGTATAAAGAAAGTGAAGATTGAGCTCGATAGAATGTCGGAAGTAGGAATTATAGAACTTGTCGAAGAGTCAGAGTGGATTAGCCCTATGGTGGTGCAAGACAAGAAGACAGAAGAGATCAAGATCAGTGTAGATCTCAGGAAGCTGAATGATGCGTGTTTGCATGACCCCTTCCCTACACCATTCATTGACGAAGTGTTAGATAATGTGGGAGGCCATGAGGTATATTCTTTTACAGATGGATTTTCAGGATACCATCAAATCCGGATTGCCGAGGAAGATTTCCATAAGACTACGTTTGCAACAAAATGGGGATCCTACCAGTATACAGTGATGTCATTTGGATTGAAGAATTCCCCAGACATATTTTCCAAGGTGGTGGTCGAAGCATTCAAAGAGTTTTTTCATAAATTTCTAGAAGCATATTTTGATGATTGGACTGTTTTTAATTTATTGAAAAATCATATTGAATGTCTAAGGCTAATGTTGGACAAATGCAGGCAGTGTCAAATTTCCTTGAATCTGAAGAAGTGCATCTTATTCTCACCATTTGGAGTGTTATTAGGTCATATTGTATGCAATCATGGATTGTTGGTAGATCCATCTAAAATTTTCATTATAGTTGATATGTCACCCCCTACTTCAGTCAAACAATTGTGCACTATGCTAGGAAATACTAGATATTATATGAAGTTCATTAGAGGATATGCCCAGATTATAGCGCCCATGGAAAATATTTTGAAGAAAGACTGTCAATTCAGTTGGACAGAAGAATGTCAGCAGAGCTTCAACACACTAAAACATAAAATGGTTACTGCGCTCATTCTGGTTTTCCCATATTGAAGCAAGGAATTTCACGTGCATGTCGATGCATCTTCCATTGCATTAGTGTTAGCGATATTTCTCACTAAGGGGGTCAGATATCAAATGAATGGGTTAAAAACCCACTTGTCCAAAGTTTCGGGCGACAACGCGCCCGTGGTAAACAGCAAGCAAGACCGGGCGGTCCAGATGAGCGCGCCTGGATCAACGGCACACAGCAAAATCCGGACCCCCCTTGCCTTTCGACCTTTAAACAAGAGGGGGGGTCCGGAATCAGGGGCGCATCTCTCCGACGGTCCAGATGAGCGCGCCCGGATCAATGGCGATG
>ML781113.1:814795-837107 GCA_009831015.1 Picea engelmannii | reverse complement strand
TTCTACCTTTAAGTCGAGGGGGGGGGGTCCGGAATTGTGGGTACAGCTTCCAACGGCCACAATCGCAGCATCCGGATCAACGGCGCTTGTGCAGCCCCACTCCTCTCAGCTGCCCTGAGCTTAACCAGTGTGGGACCTCCTCCCGTCACTTCACGTTCCGGCCACCCACCTTCCCCTGTTGCCATATGTCACTTATCCATCCCTCCTCTTTGGCTCGCGTGGCCTCCCCTTCTGTTCATCACCCACTCATCGCCTGCCACGCATCCCCTTCTTTCCACATCAGGGTCTCACCCGAAGGTGAGTCTGTCTTTCCTGTCTTCGTCCTATCTACCTGGATTTCCCCTTCCACGGATCATCCCCTATTTCCCCCTTTTTTTTGTCATCACTATCACTTCTCGTCATCAATCCTACCACACGCCACGTCCTCCGTGATGGTCCTCATACCCGTCCCTCAAACCATTCAGTCGTCCCAGGTGACAGCGCGAGGAGCATTCACTATCTCGAGATGTTGAGTTGGTTGGGCCGTTATTGATCCCAAGAAGCAGTTATTGAAGCGGTTGGTGGTGGTTAGGCATCATCTCCGCCATAATGGGGACGTCCCACAAAAGATTAAAAGCACGTCGATCCGCTGAATAAACTGTCAGAAGACTGATCACGTCTGCCATAGGTTGCACGACCATTCAAAGATCACAGCTCCGTGTTGTCAGAAGCCATGCAGACGCAAAGCCTTCAATGCAGTTTCTTGGTTCCGCCGCTATGTTATTTCGAGTATATGTAGGGATTCTTGCCATTTTTGTATCTATCGATGGTAGAGCTAAGCTCCCGACTGTGTAGTTTCAACAAATACTCTGGTTTCCTGGACATGCCTTTGTGTTTGAGATTTCTTGGTTTATAACAAACAGTTCTCTTTCTTTTCCATCTTTGTTTCATCTTTTGCCTGAGGATTCACAGTAGTGCAACTTGTCGCAATAAAGGATTTGTTGTGGCGTTGTCGTGCCCCCTGGTTTTTTGTATTTGAATGTAAAAGGATTTTGTGTTCGAATGCATTTCTTCTTCAGTCTGTTGCATACCTGATGTCTATAATAGATCATTGCGCCCTTCTTGCGTAAGTCTTCCACCTACTCACCTTTACTACAACTCACTGTTTGGAGTTTATCAAGACCTCACTCCTTCATGCATGCCTGGTCTGGTTTCTGAGTTGAGACTGTGCTGGTCCGAGTTTCCCTCCATTTGATCAACCTTTAAAGCAAACTGTGACATTAAATCTGATGGGCTTCGGGCTCTACTCCTGCTAGCAATCCAGGAGTGACTTCCGAACGCCAACAATTAGGAGTTGTGTTAGTACAACCTGGCGAAGGAGATATTGACCATATGTTATCTTTTGCTAGCAGGAAGCTATCAACAGTTGAGATTAATTACACCACCACTGAGAGAGAAGGATTAGCCATGTTGTATGTGCTGCAGAAATGTCACCACTACTTGTTGGGAGGACACTTTAAAATGTTTATTGATCACTCCACACTGAAATACCTAGTCAACAAGCTAGTGTTGGGGGGGAGAATATGCATATGGCTTCTTCTATTTTAGGAACATGACTTTGAGATCGTAGCTAAGCCAGGAAGGATGAACAAAGATCCTAACCACTTGTCAAGGTTGGAACATGGCGAAGAGCCGACCAGTTTGAATGATACATTTTCGGATGCACAGTTACTGGCCATTAGAAAAATTGATGACCACTTCGTAGAGATAGTCCAGTTCCTGTCAACAGGAATGGCACCTAGTGAGTATACAATTCTCCAGATAAAAAAACTAGTAGTACATGTTGTCGACTTTTCACTTATAGTTGGACAACTATACAAAATGGGACCTGATGAGATATTGAGAAGGTGTGTTACGGAGGCAGAGCGGCCATTGATCCTCGTAGAATCTCATGAGGGCATCGCAGGAGGACATTATGCAAGGAAAGCAACTGCGCAGAAGGTTCTTAGAGATGGCCTTTGGTGGCCTACCTTACACAGAGATGCTAAAGACTATTACAGAGCCTGCAATGTATGCTAAAGAATTGGGAAACCATCCAGAAAAGATGAAATGCCACTAGCACCACAGCTGACCCTACAAGCATTTAATAAATGGACCATTGACTTCGTGGGACCTATAAACCCACTGGGCAAGCGCATGGGAGAAAGTTACATAATTACTACGACAGAGTACTTGACTAGATGGACCAAAGCAAGAGCAGTTAAGGATTGTAGTGCAAATATAGCTACGCACTTCATATTTGATGACATCATAACCAGGTTTGAATGCCCAAAGATCCTTATGAGTGATCAAGGCACACATTTCATAAATAAAATAGTGGAAGCCATGACTGAGGAATTTGCAGTCCACCATCAAAAGAGCACGCCTTACCACCCACAAGCAAATGGGACAGTGGAAGCATTCAATAAGATCTTGGAAACAACATTGACAAAGATCTGTAGTGTGAACAGGGATGACTGGGATCTAAGAGTACCAGCAGTACTATGGGCCTATAGAACCACTTGCAAGAATCTCACAATGCAGACCCCTTTTAAGTTGGTGTATGGTCTTGAAGTTGTTGTCCCAATGGAATATTTGGTACCAAGCCTAAGAATTGTTTTCTTTACAGATATGGATGACACTGGCATTGTTCGAGAGAGGCTTGCACAGATGGTCGAACTAGAGAAAGACAGATTTGTTGTAGGATTTCATCATCAAATACAGAAAGAAAGAGAGAAGGCCTACCATGACAGACACATCAAGAAGAAGGCATTTAAACAAGGCGAGCTAGTACTGGTATATGACAGTAAGTTCATCAAACATCCTGGAAAGTTCAGAACACATTGGCTCAGACCATATGAGACCACTTATGTTACAGAAGGAGGAGTTGCGCAATTGAAGACTTTGAATGGAGAATGGAAGGAAGGATTAGTGAATGGGAGCCAGCTAAAGTTGTACTATGACAACCAACTGCCTCACAGCTCTCAGTAAAAGCATAAGGAAAAGGGTCTAGGTACCAAGTGCAGTTGAAACTGTGTACCAGACACAGAAAAGACAGTCTGCACAAGGGAAAGAGAGGAGGCAAAGAGCAGAGAGCAAAGGCTACACTGCGCAGTCTAAAGTCGAAGTAAAATAGAAAGGTCAGATCTGAAGTGCCTCAGGATGATTCACATGTGAGTATTGGAGGTTTGTTGGCCCTTGGTTATGAAAGTAAGCAAAGATCAAGGAAGAAAAGGCAAAATGTGAACTGCGTTGAAGACACGGTGACTGTTACTGGATCGAAGTGAGAAAAAGAGAAGAAAATACAGAGCGAAGTAAAAGGAAGCAAGCCGATGAACGAGGAAATTGAGGATGACAGATTAGCAAGGAAGAAGGATCGTGGACAACTCAGCAAGTGGAAAAATCCACCATTGGATGCTTTGGAGCACCGCACGAGAATGAAGGAAAGACAGGCTAACGAAGCCTTGAAAACGTGGGTCAAGTTGACCTAGGGTTTTGGTATCTAGGGTTTGACACATAGGTTTTGGCCTAAGGATGTCGGTGAGTGATTGTAATGTATAAATAGAGGTCTAAAGAACCTCGAATGGGTTGTTGTTACTATTGTTGGTGTTATGATTGTTGTTGTGTGATCGAGTGAGTAATATTGTGTGAGAGAGAAGTGTTGAGTACGATAGCCTTCTGTATTTTAAGATGTCCAGCTGGGTGCGGAGATCAACCCTACAGTTGGGTGCGCAGGGAGGGGAGAAATAGAGAGGAGAAGAAAGAAGATCTGTTAGCTGAGAGTGAAGACAAGAACTGTATGCTTCACCTTAATATATTATAAAGCACAGTTATGTGAGCGTAGCCCTAGAGAAAGGGTGAACCACGTATACTTTTTGTTGTGTGTGATTGATGCTATGTTCTTTGCCTTTGATATACTGGTATTACATCACTGTGGTAGATCTGATAGATGTGTGGAATAGATCTACGCTGATAAGTGATATATGCATGATGTATTGTTCTAGTGTTGGATCTACTTGACATTTCTCTTGATTGTAGACATCTTTGTCCTACAACCCCCCCATAGCTACTTCGGGTGAGACTGTATCTGCTTCGCAGGTGTTGCCGAAAGGGACAGTGGTTAGGGGTTGTTGGTGTGCTCTTGGAGTTGAACCCTGGGTCTTCCCCTATGCCAACAAATGTTATTCATGATTAAACAGGAAATCTAACAGCTCATTCATTTAGCATATTCATATCTACTAAATACAATAAAGGAATACATGCATTCAATCACATAACACAGATGTTACCATGGTTTACCCCCCCTGGGCTACGTCCACAAAGATCTAGCTCTTGGCTCTTTTATTATAGTAGTTCTGAATATGCAACGCCATGTGCTTTACAACTCTTCTTAGTTGGGTTAAGATCTATTATGAGGCGGACTAGATTGCACTAGGCTCCTCAGCCTACGATCTAACCCTCAAAATATACCCTCCTCGATCCTCTCTAGATCAACAACTTACAAAATTAAGTCATACAACAAAACATTATATCTTTATATATGTATCTCTCTTGCTAGCTAACGCCTTCTATGAGACTTAAGTATTTATATTTATATGTTTCTGGCTCGCTAAACATTACAATATATTGCCAAAACCATAACCCTACCGTCGTTAGGTCTTCCCTGCATGCACGCATGATACTCTTCCTTCTAGCTATCACTTTCCTCGTGCATGCCTTCTTTCCCAAAATCGTATTTCTTTCCTCTTTGATCTTATTCCAACAGTGAGCATAAAATTAGATCCTATGATATGAAAATACACTCATTGATTCTACAGAACCTGTTAGGAATTGGATACTACTAGGGTTTCAACAAGTAAAATGAATTTTTACCAACTAAGCCACATATTGAAATTTATCTAATACCACAATATTGAAAAGAAATTGTTAGCCCTTGACCAAGTTTTGAGGAACACTTGGTCATATTTGACCATTTTTTTGAGTTCGACAGCCTGTCAAAGATGGAGTGCCAGGCAAAGCAAAGATCATAGGATCTCGATCCACTTTTGGGCCCCTTTTTAGGGTTTTGGGTTAATGTAATGGGAAAGGGATGTCGGCACGTGGGCTTACCCACGCTTAGGCCCACTGTTGTAATGTATAAATAGAAGGATGGGCAATGTAAGAAAAAGTAAATGTGACTGCTTAGTGCAATTGGTAGTGCATCTAGGTGATGTCGAATAAGTGCTTTGTGTGAACTGTGTAAGGCTTGCAAGGCTAAGTGCAAGTAACTGTGTGGTTGATATAGAAAGCTAAGTAGATAAGTGTTGTAACACAAGGAAGAAGGATCTGGTGAGCTACGCAGATCTTTTGTCCTATGCGAAGAAGGGTTTTGAAGGATTTGTGCTTGTAATAGCTTGAAGACGATAATAAAGAAGAAGATCTTGTGGACATAGCTCCGGGGGGGTGAACCACGTAAATCTATGTGTTATGTTTCAATGTGTTTATCTTTACTTATGTTATGTGCTTTGATATATCCACTTATGCTATGTGCTTCTTAGATATATATGATTGTTAGATCTGATGTGTATGAGGATGCTTAGTGCTAACCTACTAGATATGATCTGGGTTACTATGGTTTAGTGCTAAAACATTGTAAATCTAAGTATTCACCATGAAGATCTGTTCTGTCTGCGAAGTATAATAAGGGTTAAATACTAATGAATGATCTATGTTAAGTGCTCTGTAAAAGATGTAAACACGTATATGTGTCTCAACTGAGGTTGCAAACACCTGAGTCTTGCAACCCCCCCTGTCTCTACCTCGGGTGAGACTTCATCTGCTTCACAGGTATTTCTGAAAGCGCTGGTAGTTAGGGATTTGTTGGTGCGCTCTTGAGCATTGAACCCTGAGTCTGCCCCTATGTGCCAACAAATGGTTCCATTGCTGGGACCTGAAATTGTGATTGTTGGGAACTGAGGAAAAAAAAACTTTGTGCAAAAGAAAGCTCTGTGCATAGATCTATTGCCTTAGTGCGCAGCTTTTTACTCGACCTGTTAAGCTTTGTGCCAGGAATAAGGTCATATCTTAATAAAGGAAGATCAGATCTGAAGAAAGGAAGCGAGATCTAAACGCTCTGTAAAAGTGGGAATTTATGAAAGAAAGAAGTAAGATTTGCAGAAAAGAGGTAAGATTTGTAAGCCCTGTGCTCTAATAAAGGTAAGAATAGCTAAAAGTTCTTAGATCTGGAAGCTTTGTGCTCTGTAGAGTAAAATAAGTGAAATTTTTTGTTTCTAGAGCATGGATCTAGGTATGTTTGATAGATTCGGTTCTAGCTTAAAACCTAGGGCATTAATAGATGAAAGAAAGTTTGATATGAATATATTTGATAAGCATAATGATAGATATGTTATCCCTATGCATAGAAATAATGTTTGGACTAACAAATGGATGCATGACTCTAGAAAGAATTTTTTGCAGGCTAGCTACCATGATCCTGGGGCATAGTACAGAAGAAGTTGGGGATCATTTAAGAGAAAGAGAGGATTGACCCTATGTTACAGTTGCAGAAAACTAGGTCATCTAGCTAAGGAATGCCATGGTGGAAAACTCAGTTTTCTCTGTTGCAAAGCTTTGGACCATGAAGTATTGGATCGCCCTAGAATGATTGTTAATCTTGAAAAAATGAATCTGTATGAAGAAAACCCTAGAACAGCTCCAGAAATAGTAGAACCCTAGAAAAAGTCAGAGAAAGTATTAATACAGATGAAAGAAACCCTGAAGGAACATAAAGATGTCCGATTACTAGAGATCTTCAAAGAAAATGAACAAGTCGAAGCAAGACTAGGGGACTTCGACATTGACTGTATTCTTGATGAAGAAACAAAAGTGAACATTATTCCAGAAAGAACTTGGGAAGTTATAGGGAAGCCTGTCATAATTCCTTCACTGGGAGGAATAGGACTATTCTGAGGAAAATTGATAATGTTACGTGGAAAAATCTCTCAGATACCTATGACAGTCAATGGAACTTCGACAGAAGAAGATTTTGAGATTATCAAATTTATTGAAGACGATGCCCCGTTCACTATGTTACTTGAAAAACCTTGGATTGAGAGAGACCAAGCCAGAAAGAATGAAGAAGAAAAGGTATTACAACAGCAGCAACAAGAACTAAATGATTTCATGACCAGAAGGATCGCACAGTGGATTGAGGAACAAGAGAATAAATCAAATTTATTTGACACTAGAAGCTCAGATGTCAAAGAGTTAGGGGACTCACAGAAGATTGGAGTATCTGTACCAGATACAGACAAAGTAGTTATCCTGAGTCTTAGGAAAGAACCTTAGCAACGCGAAGTGACTATGCCCAAGGAAAATAAGAATTAGAACGAGAAAAGAACTATCGAGACGAAGTTCACGGGGAAGAAGGCTAGAAAGCTAAGTAAAAAGAGAGATTAGATCGACAAGCTATAGAGGATTCTAGAGGGAACCTCTCTGAAAGAAACTTTGCAAAATTCGAGCTTCGCCGAGATAATAGAATAGCGACTTGGGTCACTTCGTTGTGGCGAAGCAATATAGCCGTTGGAGGCCAATATATCCGTTCCACTGCCACTCCAAATGAATCGAAAAGCATTAATGGCTCATCACCAGACCATTAGACCACACCATAACGGATAGAACCAGACTTAAGGAAGCCCCATATCAGTTGCAAACAATCCGCTATAGAGTTACTTACTTAATTCATCGCGCCATGCACAGAAGACACTTTTGCTAATCGTGAATTTGAGTCCGCAGACTACCTAAATTGTGAATAGTGATTACTCTGCCCTTACTCTCTACCTTACTTCAGTACCTACGTTACTTTGAGAACCCGAGCTATTGATCCTGAGCGTATATGTCCGACGAATTTAGCACAGCTAAAGAATCTGTAACGGAAGTACTCGCTAGCCTCAGAACAGAAAAAGTCATGTCGGAGCGAGGATTGTCTACAGGTTTACCGAGATCATCGACGAGAGGAGTGCAAGCCTCCCCATCCACTGCTCGAGCAGGAACATCCCGAGCCGGCGCAGAAATAAGAACCAAACATAAAGACGATATGGCCAACGCGAAGTTGGTTCCATCCATCCTACATGCTTACATACCACCTCTGAGCGGTGCGATCAACAGATATAGTGTGCCTAGAGACTTTGAGTACACTCTAATCACTGCATTAAAGTTTAGTGACTTCAACCTGGGGGATTGTAAAGTTTACAGCATACTTGCCCCGTACAAGTACCTAACTAGAATCAAGGGAAAGAATTCAAAGATCATCCCTCAACAATGGACGATGAATCTCGCGTAGTCTACTTTGCTCAACATTATGAAGATACCGCACTTCGGAAGACACCAGGAGGTGAATGCTTGTGTGAAGCTGCTACTGGCAAGTTACCATGGAGGATACTTATTGTTGAACCGTCGCATAACAGTTGATCCAGCATTGATCAACAGGATCATCGGGCTTGGCATGCAGGGCCCTGATCCCCACGATTACTATCCTGGGAAGACCACGGATCGAACTCTTGCTTAGAAGATCAAAGAAGCCTATGGCAATGTTGAGAAAGGTGCACGAAGCTACAAGGTAGCTTCTATTGAAAGTGGCACAGTGCACCTCGCCTGTCAACTGATCGCAGGGAAGTTGGTACGTAAGAATTGACCCACACAAGTATCCAGCTTTGTAGTCGATCTCACAGGGAAGTGCGCAGAGGGACTACAGATGAACTGGGCAAAGTACTTGGTGAATCAACTAAAGATCGACTGCAGAGAAGCACAAGATCAGGGGAATGAATCTTATTTTAGCTAGCTCTTGTTACTTATAGTTTTTGTTGCATGGGAACTACCGGAAGGTGCAACCTTCTCCGACATTGACCCCTTTGAACCACTGGCTACGAAGTTCAGTACACTGTGGTACTCAAATGACATGAACAAACAATGGTAATCCAATGTCGTCTTTCATACCCACTACACCCAGTGGAATCTCGCCATCTAGTTCGAGCCTCGCATGACCCCGAATACTTTACACAGGTTTCGACCTTTGATAAAGCTCAGTGCAGACCGCCATTTTATATATATTACAACATGCGCTGACGAGAACAAGAAACAATTTCAGTCTTGTTATAAGCTGACAGAAGAAGACCTGGAGAAAATCACTAAAGAATGGTCGACGGACCTCCTTATTCCAGCAGATCCCACAGAAGTGTCCGACATTGACATACCAGACGCTACACAGAATACACCTGAGCCCAGTAAGACAAAGAAAACAAAGCAAACAAAGAAGGATGAGGAAATCCAATATGTAGACAACATATCTGTAAGAACCACATCCATTACACCAGAGCAAGGAGGTAATGGAAAAGACTTAGAGGAAGTCGAACAGAGGCCAGAAGACGAAGTAGAGATCATAAAGAAAATGAAGGGTTCGCCTCCAGAACCTTCCTCCCGAAAAAAATCAAAAGCTCCTGTGACTAAACTGAAGACCACGCTCACTCCAGATGACTTCAGTTTTCTCATCACAGCTATGAACGAAGCCATAGAAGAGATAACAGAAAAGCAGGAAGCTAATCAAGAAACAATGTACAACAGAATCGAGATCGAACTCCAAGGAGTACAGCAAGCTCTCCATTATAGCTGCACAATCTCCTCTGCACCCTTGTTAGAAGGAACAACAGAAGAAGGAAATGAACCAGTTCAACTCTGCAAGATTGCTGACACAGTCGAAGTACGCCTTCAAAAGGCACGGGAAGAAACAACACAGGCCACCTGGGCCTTAAAGCAAGCACAGGAGGAAATCATCGAGCAACGTCGCGCTGCGCAACAAGAGGACACTCTCCAAGCGAAATTTGAAGAAGACAGAGCGAAGATCCAAAAAGAGAAAGAGCAGTTGTTCGCGAAGCAGATTGGGATTGAAGACGCAGTCAACAGATCATTTCGCTTTGTGACCGGCTTAGAACAGAAGGCAGAGGACCCCATCGAACGCCAAGTGATGACGCTTGCTGAAGTTATTCCGCAACTTCAACAAAGAGTCGTGGACTTAGAACTTCAAACCATACCACAAACCCCACAAGAAGTGTGCAACCAACGAGAAATAACTGTTCGGAGCTTCGTAGAAAGGATTAAAGCACTCACTAATGAATGCAAACAGTGAAGTAGCAGAAGTGTACAGATCTATGAAAACCTAACCTAAAACCCAGAATTGCATAAATTGGAGTCGCAGCTCCAAGAGGCGAAGTACGACGCCGAAAAGCTACAGGTGCAGTTGAAGGCCCTGTCACCCGTAGAGAGAATAAAGAGGTTTCTATAGCAACGCACAGCCCAACAGCGGATTCACACGCTTCAGAGTAAAGTAATGGAAGTCTGTCAACGACTTCAACTAGTGCAAGAAAAGACATGCCAACTATTCACTGAAGTTGAAAGACAAGGAATAGAACTTGAACAGGTTGTGAATACAATAGAACAACGCCTAGAAGGGTCGGTGAACGAGGCACTCATCCAGGTGTCCGTCGACCCAAAGGCAGTGGCAATGCGGCAGCTCGAAGCAGCTCGAGCCAAGCTCGAGAAATTCGAAGCAGAATTGGTCAAGACCTGAGTGACTCGGGATGAGTCACAGGTGAGTGTTGGGGGTCTGTTGGCCCTTGACCAAGTTTTGAAGAACACTTGGTCATATTTGACCGTTTTTTGGACTTCCACAGCCTGTCAAAGATGGAGCGCCAAGCGAAGCAGAGATCACGGGATCTCGATCCACTTTTGGGCCTTTTTTTAGGGTTTTGGGTTAATGTAATGGGAAATGAATGTCAACTCGTGGGCTTACCCATGCTTAAACCTACTGTTGTAATGTATAAATAGAAGAATGGGCAATGTAAGAAGTAGTAGATGTGATTGCTTAGTGCAATTGGTAGTGCATCTATGTGATGTCGAATAAGTGCTCTGTGCGAACTGTGTAAGGCTTGCAAGGCTAAGTGCAAGTTACTGTGTGGTTGATATAGAAAGCTAAGTGTTGTAATGCAAGGAAGAAGGATCTGGTGCGCTGCACAGATCTTTTGTCCTATGCGAAGAAAGGTTTTGGAGGCTTTGTGCTTGTAACAGCTTGAAGACGATAATAAAGAAGATCTTCTGGACATAGCCCCAGGGGGGGTGAACCACGTAAAGCTATGTTATGCTTCAATGTGTTTATCTTTACTTATGTTATGTGCTTTGATATATCCACTTATGCTCAGTGCTTCTTAGATATATATGATTGTTAAATCTAATGTGTATGAGGATGCTTAGTGCTGACCTACTAAATATGATTTGCGTTACTATGGTTTAGTGTTGAAACACTGTAAATCTAAGTATTCACCGCGAATCTCTATTCTCTCTGCGAAGTATAATAAGGGTTAAAATACTGATGAATGATCTATGCTAAGTGCCATGTAAAAGATATAATCACAGATATGTGTCCCCGCTAAGGTTGTAGACCCCCGAGTCTTGCAACCACCCCTGCCTCTACCTTGGGTGAGACTTTATTTTCTTTGCAGGTGTTACCGAAAGGACCGGTAGTTAGGGCTTTATTGGTCTGCCCCTATGTGCCAACAGAGATATATGCATGGTAAAAAAAAAAAGTGAAAAAAATAATAATAGAGATATAAGGTATATACAAATGCAAGTGAATACAATGATATTGAAGTATAGTGGTTAACTATCATGCTAAATGTTGGTAGGATAACAAATTAGCCCTCTATCATAACTCCCAATTTACATACTAATTAATTCAACATTTAAATGATTCTCAACAAAGCATTGCCTAACAAAGCTACTTGGAACCAGACTGAAATTTGAAATCAGTTTTACTTGTTAAAATGACCCAATGGAGCATTTCATGAAATGTATTATCGATTATTTTGAACTCCAGTGAAAAATAGTGCAATATTTTGATTATATTTCAGCGTCAAAATGCCCCATGACAAACATTTTGACCATCAAATTCCTACTTAATTTAGGAACCTTAGGTTTCTTGTGCCTTGTGACAAACATTTTGACCATCAAACTCCAACTTAGCATAGGAAATTTAGATTTCTCATGCTTTGCAACCCACACTTTTTCAACGAAGCAAAACCCTAACACAAGTGCCTTTCTAAAGTCCAAGCAATGGAGAAACAAGAAATTGTGGATATACTTATTTAAGAAAAAACTTAGTTCCACTACTTTTACAAAGTTACACCACTCACGTACATTTCAAAGGCATTGTCTAAGTGATCTACATAATGGTTTTTTTGGTCGAAATTCAACAACATTAATATGCACAAAATCATTTTTGTGTTCTTGTTTAAAATCAATTTTTGAATGCAAAAATGGATTCATCATGCTGAAAAACCTTTGGGACACTCAAATTATATATACATAATCACTCAAATGTGTTGATCTTGGAACAAATGTTCCCAAAAAATATCACCAAGTTTTGATTACACTTCAATTGACAACTACAAAATATACTTAAAAACCTTAAATAAAAAAAATCACCCCTGAAGTGATGAATTTAAAATTTAATTTGACTTTTGAAAGTACCATGCATTCTTGTCCTATGAATAGAATGATATTTTCATAAAAACAAGAGAAAATTGATTAAAATGTCATAATTAAATTAAAAATTGATTAAAGGATCAAGAGATATATACTAGTATTTTCATATAAACAAGAAAAAATTGATTAAAATGTTATTATTAAATTAAATTAAAATTGATTAAAATGTTATTATTAAATTAAATTAAAATTGATTAAATGATCAAATTTTTTGAGGTGCAAACCTTTAACTTTTCTTAGAATTTTGCACTCTAAAAAAAAGTTTTCATCTCAAAAGATTTTGTATTCCTGGATCAAGCATACAAGGTTAAAATGGATCTAAATTGGTTTGATACATTAATAATTAAACTATAATAAAATATATTAAATACATTGTATTAAAAAAATTAATATATTTTATTTTGTTGAGAGTGTTTCTAGATAAGAACTATGTAGTTGACTCTAATGATGGATGGAGTGTGCACTTGAAAAGTTGTGGAATATCCACTAAAAAGATTGAACATGTCAAAACCAAATACAAGTGAACATATTCAAACCAATATTTATTTTTTAATATATTAAAATATTTTATAATATACTAAAATTATAAAATGTATTAAAATATTATATATATATAATATTTTTATTATTATTTTAATGTGTTATGTTATATGAACATTTTTCTTATAGATTATATATATATATATATATATATATATATATATATATATATATATATACATAGTTATTGAACCATTTAATTATATAAAAAGGTTTAATCTAAACATACATTCATTTTAAGTAAAATTAACAAAAAAATATCACCACAAATACCAAAAACTTAGAATATTTAAACTAAACCATATAAAAAGATAAGATATTTGTAAAACATACACAAATATATAATCAAATACATATTGCCTGTTGAAACTCAAAATAAACTTAAGCATTAAAAACATATACATATACATACATATTTCCTGAAACTCCAAATAAAGTTGGAAGCATGGGAAATTAAAAAAGTAAAAACCATTTAAAAAGATTTGTAAAACATATACATACATATGTCCTGAAACTTGAAATAAACTTGGAAGCATTAAAAACATAAGCAAGTACAAATACATTTAGGTAAGAAAAAATTACAAATGGTTCTCAAATTATAGAGGTCACTGCCATCCATCTGTAAATATCGTTGCACAATTTCATTTATCTTAATGATGGGAATAACTTCTATTACTAATTTAGTACCTACTACCTGTTCCACTACAGCTACCAACATCTGATATAATATCGTAGCCTCCTCCCACTGATAAGACCTATGCTGTTGGGTATCACTGGAAATAATAGAATCCTCATCTCAATTTCAGTCAGTTAGCCTTTGGACTTGAAAAGCTTCCAGTAACATCGATTACAAAACGGTACTTGACATCTCCCTTCTCTAATCGTTGCATTGCTGTGTTCACGTAATCCATTGGAATGCTTTCAATCACGCAAGAGATGTTATGCTCTGCACAAAAGTCTAACATCTCTTGAGTTTCTTTCACTCCTCCAATCATACTCCCACCGACAAATCGCCGACCTGCAAACACCAAACCCAAAAAATATGCTCAATTAGCCTCGTCTGAAAATCAATCCCATAAAGCATCCCCCAAAATATGAATCGATTTCCACAGAATGACATCACATGGCATGCAAAAGAAGCAGAAAAGTATGCAAAGAGGACTTGCCAAATATGACGGTCGCAGGATGAAAACTTATAGGCTTTTCAGGCATTCCAACCACAACCAATTTCCCATTCACTTTCAACAAATTGATGATAGGATGCAAGGGATGGTCAGCAGAGACGGTGTCAATTATGTAATCCAGAGACCTGGCTGCTTCCAGCATCTGTTTCTGGTCTTTGCTGATCAGGAAGTTATCTGCCCCCAAATGCTCTCTAGCTTCCTTTTCCTTCTGAGGCGATGTACTGATCACAGTTACTTTCAGTCCAAAAGCTTTTCCAAATTTAACAGCCATGTGTCCCAAACCTCCAAGCCCCACCACACCAAGGCTTTTCCCAGGCTCGGTCATTTGGAAGTATTTCATGGGGCTGTATACAGTTATTCCTGCGCATAGCAGTGGTGCTGCTGCATCAAACGGCAGACACTCTGGGATTTTCACTACAAACCTGCTTAATTTCCACACCACAGAATAGATTAAAACTGGGTTTTGCCTAGATCTAAAATAAAATTGAACCCAATGCATTAAAACTGTATTTGGCCGAGATCTAAAATAGAATTTAACCCAATGCATGATTTAGTAAAGCTGATTATACCTATGGTCACAAACCATCAAAGATGAGTACCCTCCAAGGGTAGGAGACCCATCAACATAAATTCCGTTATATGTCCAAACAACCTTCTCACAGTACTGTTCGTGATCTTTGCTACAAGAATCACATTGTTGACAGCTCCAAACCATGCAGCCTACACCCACGCGATCTCCAACGGCGAAATTCTTCACTTGTGATCCCACTTCGATTACGGTCCCTACTATTTCGTGGCTGAAATCACATGCCAGTAAATGCAAATTGTCATCAAGCAAGAAATGCCAGGGATATGAGTTGCGTTGGAAACAAAGGAAAATATAAAGACGTTACCCCGGAACCATTGGGTATTGGGAGGTTTTCCAATCGTTCCGAATTTGATGCAGATCAGAGTGGCAGATTCCACAGTATGCTACCTTGAAAGTTACGTCATGGGATCCAGTTTTCCTGCCCAAACAAAATGGAAAAATTCAATAAAACAAAACTGAACTTTTCCATGCACTTCAGATATTTCTTACAGATGAAAAAGATTAACCATAAACATTATTTTCCATAGAACCTGCGAGTAAAGTTGAAGGGCGAGAGGATGCCGGATTCGTCCTTTGCAGCCCATCCCTCAACCTCAACTTCAAACCGACCTGATTCTCCTTCGTTCACCATCTTAACTTCTCCTCCTAAAACGCGAAAGTTAGATTAGAATCCCACGCAATACAACTGTAGACAACCAAATTGAAGAAAGCGAGTGCGCACAGGCGGACTTTATAACATAACAGAGCAGTAGGACCATTAAAATAAAATTTATGGGACGGCGATAAGAGTTGGTGGGTATTTAATTATTTTAGATAGAATTAAATTCTGGAGTAATGAGAGCCTGAGTATTGGACTGAGAGCAGTACGGGGAGTTGGGTGTGTATTCAAATGTCGAACTACTATTTTCCATTTTTTTTTGCAGTTTATTGTGACAAGGCGAATTACTTGGAGAAAGTTCCATCAACTATATAGAAAATGGTCCAAAAGTTGTCAATGGGTGACGTATTGGAATGCATTTTTTTTTTTTAGCAAAAAAACTTTAATTGATTTTGTATTAGTTAGTTCAACCATTTTGTATGATAGAAATGATACTTTCCATTAAAAAAAACTAACTTCAACGACTTTTGTACGGGAAAATGATAGTTTTCACTTATAAGACTTTAGTAAATTTAATATTTTTAATGTTTTTGGTATGATTATTCATTATTTTATCAAAATTATTATTAGTTTAATTTATTGTTAAAATTAAAATGGTGAAAAATTTAATATGTAAAATATAATATGATTTTGCATATTAATAATATTTTATCAAAATTATTATTAATTTGATTTATTCTTAAAATTAAAATGGATTGAAAACTTACTAGAAAACAATAATATGTTTTGCATATTTACCCCTACTTTTATAATAAGGTTTATGTTTTACATATTAATTCTTTTCATCCTAATTATTAATAAATTAATTTATTGTTAAAATTAAAATGGGTGGGAGGATTAATATGCAAAACAAAATATGTTTTGCATATTAACTCCCTTCACAATGGATGGGAGGATTAATATACAAAACATAATATGTTTTGCATATTAACTCCCCTCACCTCATCCTCACCCTCAAGGCCTCATATATGAGGGCATGTTTTGTATATTAACTCCCCCACCTCCACCTCCATTATGTTTTTTGTATTAATTCCTCCACCTCCACTTCCATTATGTCTTTTATATTAATTCTCCCACCTCCACCTCCATTATGTCTTTTATATTAATTTTCCACCTCCACCCTCACTCTCACTCTCATAATCAGAGATGTTTATGTTTTGCATATTAACTCCTTCATTCTCATCCTAACCCTCATAATGAGAATATGTGTTTGATATTAACTCTCTCCATGTCCACCCCACCCTCATAACGAGGATATGTTTTGCATATTAACTCCCTCAACCTCATAATGAGAATAGGAGTGGAGAAATTAATATGCCAAACATATTCTTAATTTAATTTTGTATTAATTTATTTATTTATTTTTATATATTGTTTTATTAAAATTATTATTAATTTAATTTGTTGTTAAAATTAAAATAATAATTTTTAGTAGGAAAAGTAGTTTAACTCTTAAAAAAAATTATATAATTTTTTTTTTAATTTTTCAATATTCTATTAAAATTAAAATATGTTTATCCAACACTTTTATATTCTATATAATTTTTAAAATTAAAATATTTTTAAAATAATAATTATTAATTTGATTAATGGTTAAAAGTAAAATATTTTTAAAAAGTTAAAAATTAAATTTGGTTTTGGTACAAAGGAATGTTGCACCAAACATGCTTGTGGAGGGCCGGGCTAGGATGTTATTTTTATTTATTTTTTAAGAGTTTTAAAATAGTCATATATATTTTTGTAATTTGAAAGATAATTAAAAAAAATTATACAATTGGTTAGAAGGTTGTAATTATTATTTTAATTTATTGTTTTTGGTTTATTATGTGTTAGAGGGTTGTAATTATTATTTTAATTTATTGTTTTTGGTTTATTATGTGTTTATTAAGTGTGAGACTTTTTTCTAAACTTTATAGTCTAATTAAGTTTATGACTTAATTTTAGATTTTAGGTTCACACATGGTAGGAATTTCAAAATGAAACAATCCCTCAAATTTGACGATTTTGATAACTCCATTACCTATTTTCATAGTTTCAAGGAAGAATGTTGATGATCATCTAGAATTTTTAACCATATTTGACGGGTAAATCACCTTGGGACATGCTATTTGCTCGTCAAATTCCATCAGAGATGTCAAAAGATTTTATAATCTATTTGTCATGGCCTTCCCTACTTTCATGGCCTTGTTCCATAAACGTGTGTCACACATGTTCAACGAAATGCATCTAGAGGCATGCATACACAACAATCAGTAGAACATTTGTTGCTTTGGCCACCTCATTCAATCAGTAGAACCTTCAATCAAATAAAGAAATGATAGGTTTATTAATTCAACCATTGTAGTTTGACCTGATATATCTTATGGAAGTAGTAGAACCTTGCATGAAATAAAGAAATAAGCCAACAAGAAGAACAAAATTCATTGCTTACATATGCTGGGGAGAAGGGATCTCAACTTTTAATTCTATGCTCTAAGGTAGAGCCCTTGTAGCTTGTTAAGTAGGAGCAATGTATGTTACTTTTGTAGCTTGCTTCTACAAAGTGCCTAGTCTCTTATGCTATTTGTTTATGCTTTAGTGGGAGATTTGACACCTTAGTTAATGATGCTTCAACTGCTTTCCATTCTCCCTATACTTGACAAATGCCAATGAGTTTCAATTAATTTATTTTTCTATTAGATCTAGCATACCCCCTAAACAGGTGAATGGGAATGTCAAAGTAATTTGAGGAACATTTTCATATTAATGTTGATAATTGAAACAATAAAGATATTGCAATTAAAGTGATCTTACTTATCGCATCAAAATCTTACAAGGGTGCAACATATAAAACTTATCACAACTAAAATATTTAGAGGTGTGACATGTATATTGCATAAAAATATTTTTTTGTGCAATACGATAAAAAGGTTTGTCATGGAGTTAGAAACTTTGGTGCGGTGCGACACATCACACGGAAAATATTTTGGTGTGATACACTACAAAGGAGAAAATTTATATCTCATGCGATGCGTCATAGAAAAGGTGATTTTCTAAGCGATATATCATGTGGGTTGAAATTTTTAGTTCGTGTGATACATCGCATGCGTAAAAATTTGCTTGAGATACCCTAGGAGAAAGGAAACTTTTGGTCCTTGTGATGCGTCACAAAAATAAACTTTTAGTGCAATATGGAAAGGTGAAGGAAAACTTTGATTGTTGTGATACATCGCAAAGAAAGAAAGATTTGAAAAATATGATGACAAGGAGGATGCAAAGGATTTCTCTTAGAAATTTCCCATTGTCGCGATGAAGGAAACTTTGCAGCGATGTGATATGTCACAACCAAAAAGTGTTGGGGTGAAATACATATTCTGTCACAAAAAAAAAATTAAATTTGAGTGTGGTACATTGCAAGGGGGGAAATTTCTTAAAGATGCAAAAAGTAAATTTTGTACCAAAATATTTTTCTTGACTCGTATACCTGACTTATACCTAACTCTTATACATTATAACTAACTTAAAACCATAATTCTGAAGAAAATTAATTCAATTATTTGGAGCGATGTTGTAGACTTCATACTTGGGAGAGATGTGCCCCATGTCACACCTAAAGAATATTTGGATGTGATACATCACTTGTCTAAATATTTTAGGCACGATATGTTGCACCTCTAAATATTTTAGGCACGATATGTTGCAGCTCTAAATATTTTAGGTACAATGTGTTTTATGTGTCACACCCCTTTAAGATTTCAATGCAATAAGTCTTCCACTTCATAAAATTATTTGTCTATGTGCACTTTTTAAAACTTTGGCTCATGTGATTCGCATAAAAAGAAACTTTGGTGTAGTGTGGCATATCACAGGAAAATATATTCTGGTGTGATAAACCTTGAAGGACAAAAACTTCATCTCATGCAATGAGTTGATGGAAAAGTGATTTTTTGAGCGATGTCATGCAAGTGAAAAATTTTGGTCAATGTGAGACATTGTACTCATAAAAAAAATTATTGCGATACACCAAGAGAAAGGAAACTTTGGGTCCATGCAATGTGTCGTAAGAATAAAATTTTAGTGCAATATGGCAGGGTGAAGGAAAATTTTGGTTGGTGGAATACATCGCAAAGAAAGAAAGATTCGGAGAATACGATGACAGGGAGAATGCAAAGGAGTTCTTCAATGGGGAAAGTTTCTTCAATATGTGAAAAGGAATGTTTTGTACAAAGTTTTGGAACAATTTGAAAGAAAGTCCATAAGAGTTTGAATGGAACCATCAATTCAAAGGCAACTTTGTGATATTTTGAACAATCTCCAATATTGTTCATGCACATTAAAAACTTGGTACTTCTTGACATAAAGGCATTTTCTACCTAGTCATTAGTAGTTTAAGAAAACAAAAACCTCTATGAGAAAAAAAATGGATTAGCTCATTTTCCCCACAAAGAAATATATTAGTTCATATACTAAATGATAACACAATGTGTCTACCATATATCAATGAAAATGTAATAGTATTGTTTATTAAGACAAGATTGTATTTGTATATGATGTTACTTAAATATTCTTGGAAATTTCAAGAAATAAAGATAACAATAAATTGAGGCTACCCCAACTATGCATAAATGATGAGAATAAAACTTTATATGTCTTTCTCCTTTACTCCCTAGAAGGCATCTTCAAACTCTTCTCTTTGTCCAATTTGTTCACCAACAATATAACATTTAAACACCATGCATATAATGGAAAAATTAAGAACACCTAATTCCTCCATTTATGTAATATAGTTGCGAACAATATTGGAAATGGAATAAACACATCTTTTTTAAAATGTCTTGAATCACTAAAATAGAGTATAAAAATGTGTTCTAACTATATTAAGAAATAGGTTGTAAATGGAGAGTAGCATAAACATTGTAAGAAACAAGAGGCATCAATGACATATGGAGTACAAATACATGGATTACATAACACATGATTATGGAGTACATTCATAGATGGTATGTAGGCATGGTAATCTATTTTGAAGTTGTTTATTGATCTCAGAAGAATTAAAATGGAAAATATTGAAAAGGCATCTCAGCATGCTTCTTATTTCTTTCTCAATGCAATGAATGCACTATCTGGCATTTTTTCATAACGTTCAAAAGAGAAGGAGGGTGAGATGCACAAACTTGCTAATGATTTGATGTGTGATATCATTGTGAAGGTTAATCCTTGTCAGCCAACCTTTCTAATGTCAATAGTTGCCTTGGACAATGTTAATCCTTCATATTTATGTATTAATAATGCATGTGTCATCTTGAGTGGTATTTGTTTCTTATTGCCATGCTTTTATGGGTGGGATTGGACTTTTTTTGGTTGATATGGTCCCATGGTGGACTAATATATGTATCAAATTCCACAACAACATATGATGGCAAGTTCGGAGGGCATGATCCTTTTATGTAGGCAATTTGAGTAACCATTCCAAGTTATCCATTAACCAATACTACTTGGACCTACAAATTGCATGTCAACATAACACGTTGGCAAATACATAACACAATTTTTCGGTCTAATTGGTGGGAATCGTCTTCCTCATAGACACCACGATAAGACATTTTGCAATGTTGCATACTATTAGCATATTCAATGACTTTATAATTTTGTCTATTATTTTGGGAGACCAAAATATTTGTTTTCAATAGGTGTATGTCTACATCAAATTATGTGCATTATACACAATGATGTGTTTGTCCCGGATTGAAGGATCTCCCAATCTTGTTGTAGCAGAGTTGCATTGATGATGTTTGTCAACATGCGATGAAAATGGACCTACTCTACATCTTAACCTTGTTGGTGGAAGATTATTTGCAAGGTTACAATAGTGGTGAATGAATTCCACAAAGACTTTCCTAGTGTTTCCCCCGCATACGGATGTGTGTCCATAATTGACGACAATTGTCCTAGATCACCAACAAGAATTATAGAGGAACAACCAAATGAGAAATTGTTTTTTTCTAGAAACGCTTCATGCAGATGGATTTCAATTTACACATATAATTTAGGCCATATGAAGCTCATCTCATAAATGAGAACATAATGGATCTTTTTAATCTCTTCCTCAAAAATTGCCAATGTTTGTGTTTGCAAAGATTGAACGTCTTTTATTGGAATCTTAAGTGTTGCATGTATAGTGGTTGCTTGTGTATTGAAAGATGTAACTCCAGTGGGGGGAAGAAGTAGTATTGGATTATGTCCATAGGGAGAATGTACATTCAAAGAAGATTTAATGCAACAGATAAGGAAAGATTTTCCAATGCCAATTTTTCCTTGGATGATCATCATTAGGGGGTTTTGTGACTTTTTTTGTGAATGTTGTAATATTATGTCGAATTCGTCACATTGTTTGTGTGACAATTTATTATCACATGCACTAACATGTTGGTCATTATGTAGGACATTCATACAATCCCAGTTGGTTTTGATGAGCTATGGCCCATAACTAAGAATTTCTTCTAGAAATGTTGGGTTGTTCTAACAATAGTTGGTGGAAAAGTCATGAATGCTAAGGATTCAATCTCATTAAAGTCTATATTGATTTTGTATTAGTTGATTTAATTACTTTTGTATTTTTTTTTTTTTACATTTGTTCAATATTTTATAAAAATTATTATTAATTTGATTTATTGTTAAAATTAAAAATTGTTTAATATTTTATCAAAATTATTACTACTTTGATTTATTGTTAAAATTAAAATGGGTGGGGGAGTTCATATGCAAAACATATGG